>ML779399.1:356814-371872 GCA_009831015.1 Picea engelmannii
TGAGTTAGTTAAGATTGCCTAGCCTAGTCATCATGCATGATTTTAGGATCTAGAGAAAATCTCTCTATGAGGTGGCATCACCCATTGTACTATAAATATGTAACATTGGAGTGAATAAGTATGTGTTGGCTATTATGCCTTTTTCGCCATGTTGTTGTTCTTGTCTCTAATTTATTCTGTTTAATTTATTCAATTTTGATACCTAAAATCCTTCAGGTTTCTCAATGTACACTTATTCCTCTAAATTTCCATTTAGAAATGTTGATTTAACATCCATCTGATAAATTTTGAAGTTTTTGTAGCAAGAAAATGCCAAAAACATTCTGATTGTTTCCAATCTTGCTACATGAGAAAAAGTTTCTTCAAAATCATCTCCTTTAATTTGAGCATATCCCTTTCATACTAATCCTTCTTTGATTCTTACTCCCTCTCAATTTTCATTTTGTTTATTCCTGAAAACCCATTTAGTTCCTATTACATTTTTATCCTTGGGTCTAGGAACAAGATCCTAGGTTTGACTCTTTTCAATTTGATCCAATTCATCATTCATGGAATTGATCCAATGTTCATCTTGGATGGCTTCTTCAAATTTATGAGGATCTATTATAAATAATAAATAAAAGTTCACTTGATTTTTTATTCTTCTCCTTGTTTGGGGTCCTGCACTCCTATCTCCAAGAATTTGGATTCCAGGATGATTATTTTATACATACCATGAAGGAGTTTTTGTGTCATGTCTTTCTATTTCATCTTCTTCTTTTGTTTGCAGATCCTTCTTTTATTTTTTCTTCTTCTTGATGTTCTTCTTCTTGTTGTTATTTATCTTGATGTTCTTTCTATTGTTGTTCCTCTTCATGTTGTCCTTCTTGTAGACATTCATCATCTTCTCTATATTTTTCTTCTTTCGAAATATGATTTGTAACATGTGACTTTCCATCATCCTCTTTCACATTTGTACTCATTACTATCTTTTCCAACCTTAGATTGTAGCATCCATAGGATTTACTGTCAGATGAGTAAGCTAACAAATTTCCTTCATCTGTTTCTGAAAAAGTAACCTAAAATTTTTTCTTCCCACAGTTCATATGGTGTTTTATCATGGTTTTTTCTAAGAAAACATTTGTTTAGAATATGAACAATAGTTTCTACTGCTTCTCTCCAAAAAATGTCTAATAGTTTGGAGTCATTTAACATAGTTATTTCAATTTTTTGCACGGTCGTATTTTTTATTTCTGCTACACCATTTTGTTGTGGTGTCCTGGCTACTGAAAATTGTCTTTTGATTCCATGCATCTCACAGAATTTATCAAATTTGTTTGAGGTAAACTCACCTCCATTATCTGATTGTAGGAACTTGATTTTGAGGTTAGTTTCATTTTATAATAGTTCTTTAAACACCTTCAACTTATCGATTTCTTCTTATTTTTGCTTTCAAAAGGAAACCCATGTCATTCGAGTGTAGTCATCTATAAGCAACATAAAGTAGTGCCCACCTTGTAATCTTTTAGTTATGGTTAGTCCACATAGATCAGTATGAATGAGTTGTAGAGGATTTGAATTTAAATTCTCTTTTGTTTTGAAGGTGACTCTGGTCTACTTTCCATGTTATAAATGTTTGCAAATGGGATTTGAGGGTTTTACAATTATAAGAAAATCCCTTCCTTATTTTTGCTGATTTTTACCAAATTGTCAAAATTGATGTGTCCCATTTTCCTGTACCAAAGCCAACTTCGATATATTTGTCCCATGCAACATTTATCTTCATTTACTTCATCTAAAATGTAGATGTTATTAGGAGTCTTGAGTGTTGTAACAACTAGTCTACCATATTTTTCACTTCTTATTTCACACTTTTGAGATTCAAAAGAAATAGTGTGACCTTGATAACATATTTGGATAAAACTGAGAAGATTGTGTTTCATATCTTCAATCAACAACACACTTTTTTCTTTGGATTTATCACTTCCAAGATAGACTATTCCTTTTCCAATTATTTTGGCATAATTATCATTTCCAAACATGACATTTCCTCCTTTTGTTTTACCAAGAGTTAAAAACCCTTTCCTATCTCTTTCATGTTCTTGTAGAATCCACTGTCAATATACCATTGGCTTGTATTGCTTTGAGCATGTAGAGCTAGATTGTTTTGTTTCCCTTTTAGTTGATCTGGTTTTTTCTTCCATACTCTTGTGTTTTCTTTCTCATGTTTAGTAGAATATTTATCATTCATGTTCTGTCTGGTGGATTTTAATCTACTTTTTCACTCATGAGATTTGTGACCAATGTTATTACATTTAACACTCAACATTGGACCTCACAAGAGGAGAAAAAGGATTATAATTTATGTCCGCAAACTCTTGAGTCATTCTATTTCTTACATAATGTTGGCACAGGGGAAGACCTAGGGTTCAACGCTACAACAACACACCAACAAAACTCTAATTATTGGCCCTTTCGGTAACACCTGTGAAGAAGATGAAGTCTCACCCGAGGTATAGGCAGGGGTTGTTGTAGGACTCCAGTGTCTGTAACCTTAGCTGGGACACAGATCTTTGATTCTAATACTTAACATAGAACTTAGCAACTACAGTTCATCAACATTCAACTTAGTATCTACTCCGAAGATAAAGCAAAGCATCGTAGCATTCATTCATATTTGAAGTATCTAAGCACTTAGCATAAATATATAGATTAGATATAGAAGGTTTAAGCACTAAGAAAGTTCACATAGGGAAGATCTAACATCCATATACATTGTTAGCACAAAGCATAAATAGATCTATCTATCTATATCAAATCACTTAGCAAGTAAAGACATAAACACATCAACACATCGCATAGAGCATAACACAACATGTACGTGGTTCACTCCCACCCTGGGGCTACGTCCAAAAACTCTTCTTCTTTATTATCTTGGCCAAGCTTCTTACAGGCACATAGCATCAAAATTCTACTCCTCAGAAGACAGGAGATCTGCGTGCACTCTGCCAGATCCTCCTTCTTCGAGCTAAGGTACAACACCAAGCCTTATTACAATGATTTTCACGTAGCTCTGCAAGTCTCACACCAAGAAAGTACTTATCACTTAGCACTCTTACAATCCCTTGATCACATAGATCAGATCTCTAGCACTTAGCACTACTCGCTACCACACTTATTACATCGCCTAGTCTTCTATATATACATTACAAAAGTGGGCCTAAGCATGGATAAAACCATGGACCGACATTCCCATACCCATTACATAATCCCAAAACCCAAAAATCCCTAAAAAGGAGTTCGTGATCCCGTGATTCTGCTTTGTCTTGCACTCATTATTTGACAGCCTGTCGAAGTCCCAAAAATAGGTGAACATGACCAAGGATCTCCCAAAACTTGGTCAAGGGCTAACAGGCCCCCAACATCCACCTTTGACTCGTCCCGAGTCACTCTGGTCTGGGTAGTTTTTCTTCAAAATCCTCTAGCTTGGCTCGAGCTACTTGGACTTGTTGTTGTGCCATGACCTCCTGTTCAACGAACTCTTGGATGAATGCATCGTTGATAGGTCCCTCTAGGCATTGTTCAACTACACTGACAACCTACTGCAGTTCTGCTCCTCAGCCTTCGACTTCTGTTAACGGTTGGTAAGCCTTATCTTGTACAGGTTGGAGCCTATGAGTTACTTCCATAACTCTTCTCTAGATACTGTGCATTTTCTGCTAGGCGGTGCATTGCTATTAGGATCACTTCATTTTTTCCACAACTGACAGGGGCTTCAACTGCGCCTGTATTGTCTCTGCTTACTGCTTCACTTCTTGGAGTTGTGACTCCAGTGCTTGCAATTATGGGTTCTCGGTGAGTTTCTCATATGTATGGGCACTGCGATTACTCAGCTGCTTTCATTCCATGGCAAGGGCCTTTATCCTTTCAACTGCGCTTCGAGAAGTTGCTTCTATTTGATCTCTTACATCCTGCAGAGTCTCGGGAACTGTGTAGAGATCTAAGTCTGCTATGCATTTCTATAGCTACTGGATAGCTTCTATGAGTTGGTCTACTTAATGCATGACTCAGTCCTTTTCCTTTATTGATGTAGGTGTTGACCGCTTCTTTCACTTCAAGTTGCTCTGTGAGAAACTGTTCTTTTCCTTGTTGCATCTGTGCTTTTTATTCGTCGAACTTCGCTTGGAGAGAAATATTTTCATGTTCTGCAGTGTTGTGTTGTTCTACAAGTACGCCTTGCACTTGCTTCAAGGCTTGGGTGGATTGTTCTGTTTCTTCTTGTGCCCATTGAAGGTGAGCTTCGACTGTATCATCTAGTCGGTGGAGTTGGGTTGGCTCATCTCCCAACTCTGGTTCTCCTGATGGAAGGGGCGCGGTGGAGACTGTGCGAATGGAATGAAGGGCCTGTTGTACCCCTCAGAGTTCAAATTCAACTTTATCATACATTTATTTCTTCTTGGCTTCTTGTTTCTCTGCTATTTCCAGTGAAGAATCATTCAAGGCTGCTATGATGAAGTCAAAATGATCAGAGGTGAGGATAGTCTGCATCTTCGTCATGGAGGCTTTCGATTTCTTCTGGGAAGAAGGTTTCAGGGAAGAAAACTTCCTCTTCTTCAGGGGATCAACCTCATCTCTGGGTGGTGTTAATTCACCTGGATTCTATTCAGTTTATACTTCTTCATCACCCCCTTGGTCAGGTGACATTGAAGAAGTCTTTCCCGAGGAGTTGCTTAAATCATGGACCTCTTCAGTCTTCTCTGTTATGGGTATGTGTTGTTCTTTTTTAGTGTCCACTGGGCTGTCAAGGTCAGACATATCTGCAAGGTTGGTGGGGATAAGGAGGTCAATGGACCATTCCTTAGTGATCTCCTCAAGTTCTTCTTCTGTAAGTTTATAATATGACTGGAGCTGCTCTTTGTGTTCATCTTCTGGCATTGTAATGTAGATGAAGTGTCAATCTGCACTAAACTTCATCAGAGGTCGAAATCTATGTAAGGTGTTCGGAGTCATGCAAGGCTCAGCTTCAATGGCTCTCTTTAGATAGAGGTAATATGTATGAAACAAAACATTCGATTGCCACTGTTTGTTCATATCACTTGAATACCAAAGGGTGGCGAACTTCACAGTAAGCAGTTTGAACGACTCTATATCCAGGATGGTCGCACCTTCTGACATCTTCCAGGAAATGAAGGCGATGAGGATCATGAGATAACTAAAATGAAATTCATAACCTTGATCCTGTGCCTCTCGATAGTCTAGTTCCAACTGATTAACTAGGTACTTTGCCCAATTCATCTATAGGCCTTCCGCGCACTTCCCTGCGAGGTCAACGACAAAGCCGATGACCTGTGTAGGTCAGTTTTTCCTTACTAACTTTCCAGCGATCAGTTGGCATGCTAGGCACACTGTGCCACTTTGGATGGAAGATACCTTGTAGCCTCATGTCCCTTTCTCAACATCACCATATGTATCCTTGATATTCTGTGCTATTGCGTGATTTGCAACTTTTCTTGGATAAAACTTCTGCGGGTCGAATCCTTGCATAATCAGTCCTGTGATCCTGTGGATCAGTGTTGGGTCAATGGAAATACGACGGTATAGCCATAAGTAGCCGCCATGGTAACATGATAGTAACAACTTCACACAAGCATTGATTTCCTGGTGTCTATCGAAGTGTGGGATCTTCATGAAATTCAACAGGGTGGACTGTGTGAGGTTCATCATCTATGACTGGGGAATTATCTTTGAATTATTTCCCTTCGTCTTGGTCAGGTATTTATACGGGGTGAGCATACCATAGATCTTGTGATCTCTGAGGTTGAAGTCGCTGAACTTCAATGCTGTGATCTTGTTCTGTTGCGCTTGAACTGCGCGTATCCCCTTTGGGAGGTACACAGTAACTATGGTGTACTCAAAATCTCTTGGCACACTATCAGGGTTTACCGCGCCAGCCAAAGGTGGGATGTAGTTGGGTAATATGGTCAGAATCAGCTTCGCATTGGCTAGGTCGTCTTTGTGCTTGGTTCTCTTTTCTGCTGATGGTTAGGATGGTCTGGCTCCACGTGCAGTCGACCGAGAGGCTTGCACTGTTCTCCTCGATGAAGCTTGTATACCTGTAGACATCGACATTACTCTTTCAGTCATGAGATCGATGAGAACTTCTTCGATAATATTTTCTACAGTGGTGAACTCGTCCGACATACATGCTCGGGGTTGGAAATCTTGGGTTCGAATAATAACTACTCAAGGAAACGGGATGGAAGGAAATCTCGCGATGATCGCTGTGCAAAATCAACGAGTCCATGGGCTCAGATTCATGGTTAGAAAAAGTGTTCTCGGTGCATGGTGCGATGAGATAAATAGATAACTTGGAAATGGATATCTTGCAACAGGCGAGAATCCTTCATTAACTCTGTTATGTCCATTACAGTGCGGTCCAATGGTCTGGTGGTGAACCATAAATTCATTTCTCTCGTTCGGGGGGGTCAGCCTAACTGTTATACTATTCCAAACAACTATATTGCTTCACCCCGACGAAGTGCCATGTGACATTGTTTTGTTATCCCGACGAAGCAGTTTTGCAAATTTTCCTTTTGCGAAGTTCCCTCTGGGACCTTCTGTAACTTCTCGATCTTAGCTATATTCTTACTTAGTTTTATAGCCTTCTTTCCAGTGAGCTTCGTCTCAGTATTCCTTTTTCCATTCTGACTCTTATCTTCTTTTGGCATAGTTACTTCGCGTTGTTGAGATTATTTCCTAAGATTCAAGGGTAATATTTCTTCTTTATCTTGAGTAGGTACTTCAGTCTTCTATGGGTCCTCTAATGTTCTTGAAATGTTGACATCCAAGTCTTTGGTGTTAAATAGCTTCGATTTGTTCTTTTGTTCTTCAATCAAGTGTGTGATCCTTCTAGTCATGAAATCTTTTAACTCTTGCTTTTTCTGCTCTAAAACTTCTTCTTCTTCCTTCCTCCTGGCCTGATCTCTTTCAATCCAAGGCTTTCCTAGTAACATAGAAAATGGTGCATTGTCCTCAGTAAATTTAATAATCTCAAAATCTTCCTCTCTCGAAGTTCCATTTCCATTCATAGATATCTGGGTGAGCTTTCCACATAGGTTTATCAAATTTCCTTTAAATATACCTATTCCTTCCAATGAAGGAGTCATAGCAAGATTCCCTAAAAGTTCCCATGTTCTTTCTGTCATGATATTCACCTATTTTTCCTCATCTAGAACACAGTCAATGTCGAAGTCTCCTATTCTTTCTTCTGTGCATTCTTTTTCTTTGAATATCTCTGATAAGATGACATGTCAGTGGTCATTGAGGGTTTCTTTCATCTGTAGCAATACTTTCTCTAATTCTTTCTGGGGTTCTACCATAATCTTAGTTTCTGGATCTTCCTTAGGGTTTTCTTGTCTCATGTTCATTCCTTCAAGCTTAGCAATCATTCTAGGGAAATCCAATACTTCATGGTCCATAGATTTGCAACAGAGGCTACTAGGTCTTCTACTAGGGCATTCTTTAGCCAGATGTCTCGATCTTCTGCAAATGTAACAAAGATTTAATCCTCTCTTTCTCTTAAATGATCCCCATCCTTTCCTGAACTGCGCACTAGGCTCATAGTAGCTAACCTGCAAACATTTATTTTTAGAATCCTGCATCCACTTTTTAGTCCAAACATTTCTTTCTATAATCTTGCATCCACTTGTTAGTCCAAACATTATTTCTATGCATAGGTATAACATATATTTCACTATTATTATTAGATGTACTCATATCAAACCTTCTTTCATCTATCATTGCCCTATTTTTCAATCTAGGACAAAATCTATCAATCATACCTAGATCCATACTGTTGAAACAAAAATTTCCACTTATCTTACTTTTACAGAGAACAAATCTTTCAGATCTAAAAATTTTCACTATTCTTACCTTTATCAGAGCACAGAGCTTGTAATTCTTACCTCTTTTAATAAAAAATTATCACTTTTACCTTTCTCAGAGCACAAAGCTTGCAGATCTTACCTCTTTTATTCCGACCGGACTTCTTTTCTTTAGCACAGAGCTTCACAAACTAAGTAGAGTACTGCGCACTAGAGTGACAAATCTACGCACAGAGATTTCATAATTTTAGGTCAGAACTTCGCACAAAGCTTCTTCTTCCTCAGTTCCCAGCAATCACAGTTTCAAGTCCCAGCAATAGAACCATTTGTTGTCATAGGGTCAGACCCAGGGTTCAATGCTACACCAACGCACCAACAAAACCCTAAATACCGACCCTTTTTGAAACACTTGTGAAGCAGATGAAGTCTCACCCGAGGTAGAGGCAGGGGTGGTTGCAGGACTCCACTGTATGCAACCTTAGCTGGGACACAGATCTGTGATTCTAATACTTAACAGATCACTTAGCAACTACAGTTCATCAACATTCAAATTAGTATCTACTCTGTAGATAAAACAGAGCATCGTAGCATTCATTCAGATCTAACGTATCTAAGCACTTAGCATAAAGAGATAGATTAGATATAGCAGATTAATCACTAATCAAGTTCACATAGGTCAGATCTAACATCCATATACATCGTTAGCACAAAGCATAAATAGATCTATCTATCTATATCAAAGCACTTATCAAGTAAAGACATAAACACATCAACACATCGCACATAGAATAACACAACATGTACGTGGTTCACCCCCACCTTGGGGATACATCCATCAACTCTTCTTCTTTATTATCTTGGCCAAGCTTCTTACAGGCACATAGCATCAAAATCCTACTCCTCAAAAGACAAGAGATTTGTGCACACTCCACCAGATCCTCCTCCTTCTAGCTAGGGTACAACACCAAGCCTTCTTACAATGATTTTAACGTAGCTCTGCAAGTCTCACACCAAGCAAGTACTTAGCACTCTTACAATCCCTTGATCACATAGATCAGATCTCTAGCACTTAGCACTACTCACCACCACACTTATTACATCACCTAGTCTTCTATATATACATTACAAAAGTGGGCCTAAGCATGGGTAAACCCATGGGTCAACATTCCCATACCCGTTACATAATACCAAAACCCAAAAATCCCTAAAAAGGGGGTTGAGGTCCCACGATCTCTACGTCGTCTTGCGCTCCTTCTTCGACAGCCTGTCGAAGTCCCAAAAATAGGTCAACATGACCAAGGATCTCCCAAAACTTGGTCAAGGGCCAACACATAATAATTTTTGGTAGTCTTGTATTTATTTCTACTTTTCAGATAGTTATATCTTATACTGGACTTGAAGTTAATGGCTTTATGCGCAAAATTATGACAAGAAAAATAGTTACCAAGAAACTGATTTTGATACCTTGTTGTAGAAGGTCTTCTTGGTGGAGAATTTATATTGGTAAACCTTTGAGATGTTATATTTTTCAAATAATCATCCTTGGCAGCATTGTCATGACTTCTTATAGTGGGAGGTCTTCTGGGAGGAGAACCCTTTTCAAATTTGACTATGTTGGAAAGACAAGTGATCTTATGTTAATATTCCTTTTTCTGTTTGTTTTCTGCTTCATTTTTTATAGTGTTTCCACTATGATTGTAACTCTTAAGTACATTTTCATAGATTTGAGTCTTCTCACCTATTTTGGTATCTCAAAATCAATATTTTTCTGATTGTTTCTATAGCCAAGACATGTTCTATCAAACGATGACCTTTAGATATTTAGAATGTCTTCTAAGGCTGCTAAAATCTTTTCAAACCTTAGATTTGTGCTCAATTGGGTGACAATCTTATCTAATTATTTTCTTAGTCAAACAATTTCAAGCTCTCTTTGATGGAAAATATCGTCCATTTCTTTGAGCTTCGTTGCCAAAATTTATCCAATTCTTTTTGTTTCTTCTAATTTTCTTTTTAGACCAATATTATTAGTTTCACTATTTGGTTCATGACATTATCCTTTTGATTTTCTTAATTGTTCCTTGAGAGGCTCATTTTTCTTTCTAAGTTTTTCTAGTTCATTTAGTGCACATATTAGTTTTCCTTCAAGATTGAACTCTCCTTCCTCATCAGGTTCTTCATGATTTGAGGTCTCATCGGATAATTCATTGATGGCCATGAATAAAACATATTTTTTTATGTTGTCTTCTTCATTAGAGGAGATTCCTTCATCATGTGCATACATATTTTTATATTTCTTGTAATTCTTCATTTTCCCTTCATTTTTGTCACTTATATAGTGATATTTTTTTTTTCCTAAAGTCGGAGTCCCTTTTGTAAGGGAACTTAGCAGAAAAATGTCCTACTTTATCAAAACCAAAACACTTGAAAGGGAGCTTACCTTTGTATTTTCTAGTTCCTTTATTGAGCCTCCTAAAAAAAAATTATTCCTTTACATCTGCTTATTTTTCAGAGGAGTCATGTGTTTGGTGTCCTTTTGAGATTGTCCCTTTTGATGATTTGAATTCTACCTCATTCTTTCATGGATTTTCCTGCACAATTATCAATGTTCTCCTTTCATAGGCTGTAAGTATTTCATGTAATTCATCCATTGTTAGACCATCTAAGTCCTTCATTTCTTCAATGTCTGATATCTTGGGATCAAATCTTGATGGAAGTGTCCTGAGAACCTTTGGTACAAAAAATTATCCACCTATGGTTTCACCTAGTCCTTTGATAGTGTTGACAATATCATCTACATGAATAAGGTAGGCTACTATATCTTCATCTTCTCTCATCTTGATATTTTCAAATTGTCCCCTATGAGTTTGCATTTTTTCCTTCTTAAATTTCTCATTGCCTTCATATGTATTTTTCAATTTATTCCAAATTTATTTATTTATATTCACAATGCATGACTTTAGTAAATTTTGAGCTTACTAATCCATCCAAAATAGTATTCATGGATTTGGAGTTATTTTCACTGAGCTTCTTAGAATTTGTATCATAAAGGTAACTTTCAGGGGCAGTGTAGCCATCTTTAACTAACTCCCATACATCATATCCCAACGATTTCAAATATACTCTTATTATGATGCCCCATAAAGAATAATTTGATCCATCAAAGAATACATATTTGTAAACTCTATCCCGATTGTCCATGTGTGTCATATGAATCTACCTTCTAGTAGTTAGACTGTTTCTGAAGGAACCTTCTATGAAAACAATTGTTGGAATATTCACCAATACTAATAGGGGGGGTGAATCAATATTCAACACTTTTTACCATTTTTAACCATAAAAACATCAAGTAAACATTAACAATTAAAAATTACATTCATTATCACAAAAAACATACACGAAACACAATGATTTTTACATGGAAACCCAAACGGGAGAAAAAACAAAAATTATTTTCTTATATCATGTTAATATCACATTCATGGGAAACACAACATTCCAAGTTTATCTAGCATCAACTAAGAGGAGGCACCAACCCCTTGATTTACAGAACCAACCTGAAGGAAGCTCCAACTCCTTGATTCACTAACACTGACTGGAAGGAGGAGCCAACCTAAAGGAAGCTCCAACTCCTTGATTTACTAGCACCAACTGGAACGAGACACCAACCCCCTGGATTTACCAACTCTAACTGGAAGGAAGCACAAACTCCCCAAAACACAGGAACCAACATGATAAATGAAGACACCATTCTTCTTGAGCACCACCCTGCCACCCTGAAATAAATCTGCTTCCAATCAAAATTCCTTGCACAACACAACCATCCTAAGATGTCCCTCTTTCATTCTTTCTGATAATCTTCTCACCTTCATACCCGTGAAATCAGACTCTTCATTACATCTCTCAACAACCACACACATAAACTTCACAAGATATTGGATATTTAAATAAAATAATACACCCAATGATTTGTCCACATATCCAAAGAATACGGGGTTGACTCTAGATCTACACAAAACTAGGTTCCATTGTCCTATCCAAAACCCCTTCTTTTATGTGCCTGAATTGTTAAAAAATGAGCTCGACGTACAACTATTGTCAGATATGTTCCAAGATTCAATCTCGTCCATTGAATTTATTCATTTTCCCACAACACACCCTCAATGCTAAAAAATCGTCCAATATATCCTTGATTTGATATCAATCATTGATATTCTTAATGCACAACCATCAGATACTCTTCTTGAATCAATCGTGGTCATTGAGGTGTTCACTACTCATCAAAACATGCAATGTAACCATAATGTATGGCAACCGTCTGATCTGGACCTTGGATTAATATTGACCGTTGATCTCATTTGACAATACTTGGGAAAATTGTCTAATTCTTACGAAAAATTTGTGGATACCTTCATGACCTCCAAATTGTACCCTCAAGTTCCATTACACTCATTTTTCACCCACACTTGGACACATTTTCAAATATTTCACTATGGTTCTTTTGGACTGTCTGATCTGTGACATGTGGACATTTTCTTGGCCATCGGATCTATGACACGTGGCTACCTTATGGGACATTGGATCTCTCTCCTTTTTCACTGTCTGATCTATGACACATGGCGACCTATTGAGCCATTAGATCTCTCACCCTCTGGATATTCCGATCTCCCATTCTTGGTACTTAGTCATTTCTTCATACTTAGCCAATTCTTTAAGATCTTACCATGAGACCATGATATTTTCTCTTATTCTTCTCATCTTCCCAATATTCCTCTATGCTCACTATCTCCATGAAGTCTCAATACTTAGTCATTTTTTGAGACTTCTTTGTTCATCCAATTCTTGGTATTTAGTTGATTTTCCTTTTGAGATTTTATGTTCCATACTTAGTCTTTTAATTTCAACCATGGAAGTGGAGTTTGTTGCACTACTTTTAAAAGTTATCTCTTGTCCGTCCATCTGTCCGCCATCCTACACTTAGTCGTATTTCAATATTTCATTGTTGGTCATGGGACTATAACATTTCCCTGATTCTTGTGGATATTTTTGTCCGTCTGTCTGCCATCCAACACTTAGTCATTTTATCATATTATTCATAGAGTGATGGTTCTGCAATATTTGTTAAGAACCAAAGACTAAATACAAAAACACCACAACAGATATACAAAAACAATATGCAAAATCTCCTTTATTACTATCAAACCCTTGAGGTAGGGAAACACCGCACAATGGATCATATTATGGAAGGGATCCTCTCTTGTTCACTTGCCTCTTCGAGGGAGCATCCTCCTATTGAGCTACCACTCCAAATACAATAATTCTCTTCATGTCTCATTACATTGCTTGAGCCCCTTTATATAGTGCTACCATCACCTAAGAAAATTCTAGAGGAGGAATATTCTAGAAGTAGAACCTTCTAAGAAGTCCTCTTACATTTATTATATCTAATTACCCATTTATTATATCTAACTACCATAATGGGCCTTATTTAATAATATAGTGGACCTAGTCCACCTTACATTGAATGACCTCCACTATTATCACTATGGTCCCTCTGGCCCCCCCCACTACCTCTCTATCTACCTTACATTCCATCCCCCTTATGAAAGCGTTGTCCTCAACGCTTGATGTACAACCATATACCAGAGTCCCATGGATAATTGTGGACCATAATGCTGAAGAAGACTGAAGAATCAAGGTTGCATGTAGAAAGGAAAGCCACCATGCTGAAGTAGTCCAACCACCATTGTAAGTCCGGGTCTCATGTCCAAGTGCTCATGTGAACTCCCTGTGGAAGATTTTGGAACCCAATAACCAACTCAAAATGATGCTCCAAAGACTGACACATATCATGTGGATCCAAATAAGAAGATCCATCCACATAGTGGAAAAGGGTCATAGCAGAATCTGGAAGGAATAATACCACTTTAGAATATGCAGGATGGACACTGGTAATAATCATTGGCTCTCGATTTTTCACATTGATGCTCTCTATAGAAGGTCGATTAGAGTCATCAAATAAAATATGAAAGTGGTTGTCATCCCAGAAATTAAAACTATCCATATACCAATCATCACAATCGGCCTCAAAATCATACCAAGCATATATTTCTTAATTATATTCATCCCTGATGTCCGCCATAAGAAATATTTGTTGCATGTTATCCAATGAATCTTGAATACTACGGAAACTATCATTGAGACCATTTGCAAGGTCATGCAATCTAGCATCCAATGTGTCATACAATTTCGATTTGAATGTTTCAAGAATTCTCTTGAGGGTTTCAAAGGAAACAACTATCTGATCACCCTATGAACTCTTAGGTCCCACATCCGTCACGAAAAAACCCAAAAAATAGAACAATAACTTGCTGCAGAAAATCACGACGTTTTTCGGAAAAACCCTGAAAAACTGCTGAATTTAAAATGCTCATAACTTCACTTCCCGGACTCCGTTTCGGCTGATTTTTTTTTTGAAATTGGGTGAAATTGTGAGAGGAACTCAGATATGTAATTGGTTTGGGAAAATTAGGCCTCCAACTACTACATAAATTTAAAAAAAATAATAATAAATAAAAAAATCGTGCCTCCGTCCACGGAAAAAACCTTGAAAATTTGCAGATTTTAAAACTTCAATATCTTGACTTCCCGGACTCCGTTTCAGATGATTTTTTTTTTCAACTTGGGTGTTTTTTCTGAGAGGAACTTGGATCTACAACCTGTTTCTGCAAATTTTGCGCATAAATATACCAAAAAATTCTGGAATGTCGCGGCCCTCTTTTTCCTGCTCCGAAAAAAAAATCTGCAAAAATTAAAAATATTTGCCCACAATATCTACCAAGGAAAGTGCTCTGATACCAATTGTTAAGAACCAAAGACTGAATACAAAATCACCATAACAGATATACAAGAACAATATTCAAAATCTCCTTTATTACTACCAAACCCTTGAGATAGGGCAACACCGTACAATGGATCCTATTATGGAAGAGATTCTCTCATGTTCACTTGCCTCTTCGAGGGGGCATCCTCCTATTGAGCTACCGCTCCAAATAGAATAATTATCTTCATGTCTCATTACATTGCTTGAACCCCTTTATATAGTGCTACCATCACCTAAGAACATTCTAGAGGAGGAATCTTCTAGAAGTAGAACCTTCTAAGAAGTCCTCTTACATTTATTATATCTAATTATCCAT
>ML779399.1:371922-383184 GCA_009831015.1 Picea engelmannii
ATATAGTGCTACCATCACCTAAGAACATTCTAGAGGAGGAATCTTCTAGAAGTAGAACCTTCTAAGAAGTCCTCTTACATTTATTATATCTAATTATCCATTTATTATACCTAACTACCATAGTGGGCCTTATTTAATAATATAGTGGAGCTAGACCACCTTACATTGAATGACCTCCACTGTTATCACTATGGGCCCTCTAGACCCCCCCAATACCTCTCTAGCTACCTTACAATATTTCTCTTGCTCTTTACATACCTCTGATTCTCTGCTACTCCACAACATCTTGATACTTGGCCATTTTTCCAATATTTAACCACAAGATTATTTCATTTATTCACACATACTTATGATTCTCCGCAACTCCATGATGTCTTTTGATTTAGTCATTTTTGAGTTCCCACCACAAAACTCAAACCTTTGATACTGATAATTGATCTTATAGAATCAACGGTTAGGATTTAACTGTCTCCGTGTCCACTGTTCTTCATAACAAAAATTTACTCTACATACAATGTTTCGTAGCTCCTTTATTCACTTTCAAGTGACATAAAATATCTTTTTCAATAGAAATCCTTCGAATATGATTTTCCCAACGAATGTGGGATATAAGAACATGGGCTTTTCCCTACTATTTCTTGCATGCTTGAAATTTCTATGCCATGTGACTTTGACTCGAACTTGTGCGCTTGTTGTGCTTCCTTGTTCTTCCTTTTCATTAGTCTGAACATATTCTTCGTGCTTTCTCTATGTCCTCGCACTTCTTCTGTAGATCCCTCACCATTATTAACAAAAAGTCTTCTTACTGTTTTCTTCAAGCATACTAAAAAAAAAAAATCATCAATGACATCACCATGTCCACTTTGACATCAGTGACAACACAATTTTCACCAAGGAAGGGGTTTCATTCTTATTGTATTGAGTATTGTTCCATAGTATAGTAAAGAATTGGGATTGGTATATTTAAGCATAGCAAATGATGTGGAAGATCTTGTAACAACCATACAAGCCACAATGTTCATGACAACTCCATAGTGAGTGCACTTTCCTTGTATTTCTTTTCATAACTGAGAAGAAAATAACAAGGCATAGGCCGCACCTTCTAGCTAGGTTTTTCTTTTATTGGGTTTTCCTCTCATACATTTTTTATTCAATGTGTGAATGGTGTGTTATTTTCTTAGCTTCTTTCATTTCAATTTCACTTTATTTTAATATTTTGTGTGTCAAAGAAGTAATATTAAATATCAAATCTAAATTAAAACAGTGGATAGTAAAAAATTACATAATATTGTAAGATATGTTGGGATATATTGTCTCACTGAAATATCCATAGTAGTTTTTAAATTAATTTTATAGCTATAATAGTTCTTAGCTTTAATTCTCATGGACCTATTATATTCATTATTATATTCATCCTTTAGAGAATATAATTTTAATAACATAAACTTGTAGTGACTTTTCAATCATAATATCATTGTTCTTTTTATAGATACAATAGTTCCTAGATTTCATTCTCATAGGCCTATTATATGCATCTTTTAGAGGACCTATTTTTAATAACACAAACTCGATGTAGTATCTAAATTCCATTAATATATTTCATGGTAAATGTTATAGGCACAAGTTAATTTTGTAGTAAATTAAAAACATTGTTTGGTCACACATCCAAAAAGGATTTGACAATGATTTCAGGCATGAGCAAAGTATCACTATGATACATGTTTCATACATGGTGGAATGTTGCCTATAAAGGTTTTGTTCAATTCCAAATTTCATCATTAGGTTAATTTTCCATATATTGTTTTCCAAAAAAATATAGATAAATTTTCATTTATTTTAAATGATTCACTCAAATTTGATAGGATAAAAGTATTTTATTTTAAAAATTGTTAAAATTTTCTAGAAATTATATTAAATCCTTACAAAATTAAATTTTTGAAAAATATTACCAAACATTATATGGTTAACATTTTAAAAATAAATTCAAATTACTATTTTTTTACACTTTATAATAAATATGAATTTTTAAAATTTCCTTAAATTTAAATTTAAATTTAAATATATATATATATATATATATATATATATATATATATATATATATATATATATATATTAAAAAATAATTATATTTAATAAGAATAAAGGCTTGTTATACTCTTTGAACATAGAGTCGAAGTTAGGATGAGTCACTATGTTGAATCTAATGTGACATAGGTTGAGGTGTTTGGAAAAACAATTGAGATAAAGAGAGTAAATTAGAATTAAAACAAAATTATTTACATTATTAATGGAAGAAGTAGGAATTATATTATTGGGATAATGACATTAATTCATGAATCAACTCCTTTCTCCTGATGTGAATTTATTATTGAATTCTCTACGTTTACTTTTGAGTGAGAGGGAAAAAAAAACTTATTAGGTGTTGCTTTAAAGAAAAACTTATTAGGTATTAACTATTTCGGGAACTTTTCATCAATCCACTTATTAGTACCTGCCTTAGCATGTACTATAGCGATCGGTATGCTGTTATTATCTATTAGTTAAATCCTTATTTCCTAATCTTTTTATAAAATATTTATTAATAGTTTTTTTTTAAATCAAAATTAATTTATGAATTTTGAAATTTTGTGAAGGAAAATTTTGATTGGTCCAAACGTATTAATGGGACTTAATTTTATTCTTTAATTTATTCTAGTTTATTCTAATGTATGTGAATTTTATTTTAATATTTTTCAATAATATAAAATCATTTAAAAATCAAAATTTCTTAAAATTAATGATTGGTTAATACAACAGCATGATTAATGAGTGTGAAGATGCATTATGGTTAATACAACAACATTATTAATGAGTGTGGGATGATATTATTACTGAGTCTAAAATATACTTCGCATGGCAACTAGCATGCACAATTATCTGTACATGTCATATATAATCTTCAATGTAGTACAATTGGCTCTAACATAGCTTACACTTGTCATTGCAAAGCTTGTAGTTGGCTTTGCATGGGTTATTTTTCAATCACTCCAAATATCTCACACAACATACAACTTTGCAGGGAAAGAATTACTCAATGGCTTGTTCGGATCCAAAATTGTGGTAGAAGAACTGCAATGGAGGAAAAATTATCCACACAAGAGTGTGTATAATAGGTAAACAAAATTTCAATTAAAAGTTGGTTCAATGAATTGACTTACATATGTAGATATCTTGAGTGTATAAAAGGTACAAAAATGCTACAATAATGGAATCAATAACGATATCTTGAGTGTATAAAAGGTAAAAAAACGCTACAATAATGGAATCAATAACTGCTTCAATTAATTGACTTACATACAAAAAAAATATACAATAATGGAATCAATAATTGGTTCAATGAATTGAATTAGATATGTAGATAGCTTGAGCATATAATAGGTATGAAAATTATGCAATAGCTTGAGTGTATAACAGGTACAAAAATTTGCAATAAAGGGTTCAATATTATGCTTTAGATTGTCTATAACTAATAAAATGCATGCCTTAGATTATCTCTAATTAATAAAATGCATAAACTATTAAAGTGATGAAGAAGAAAAGATGCTAGCACTAGAAGACCAAATGGTTATTCTAGAGAAAATATTGAATGCTTACTGGAGTATATATTTTAAGGGGGAAGGGTAATCAATCAATATCTTTCATGCTAGTAATACCTGGAAAGTGCCCAAAGTGCCCAGATCTATCTTACCACTTGCTATTTCTTTTCCCTTTCTGTTAGTCTAAAGTGCCCAGATCTGTTTTACCACTTTCTATTTCTTTGCCCCGCTTGTTAGTCTCAGACTGTAGTTCTTGGTATTCTAACTTTTACTTTTTTGGGAAGAAAAATTCATGTCAGTACCTTCATGCAGTTCTGCAATCATACTATGCTAGAGTTAATCTATGAGCTTTCGTGTGAGATTTTACAGAAAAACTATGTATATGAGATAGGAAATTAGCTGCAGTGCTCCTTTGTCTCCGCAATATAAAAACATCAACATGTTGCTTAGTAAACAAACCAAGAAAAATCCACTACATTGCAATGATGCAATTAACAACTAACCAAAAATTAAAGAATATTGAATCTATTCTAGATGCTTTGAGTCTAGGAAAAGAACCCATGTGTCATATGCCCAAGAAATATGACATCTGAGGCATAGGTAAATCATTCTTTCTCATTTCATGTCGGCGTGTGACGTGGAGATATGAATGAGATATCTATAAGTTTAGATTTCAAAAAATATTGAAACACACACATGCTTATTTAGAGAAGTATTCAATTTTGAATCCCAAAAAACCCAGATAACCCAAATAGAAGATGAATACTGTAATGCCCCACTTGGATCTAAACTAGAACAGTGAAAAAAATTGTTGTATACTTGGTGAAAAAATTGGTGAAAATCTTGCAACTCTTAAAGTTTCAAAATCCTTGTTGTTAACTATGTCATATTAATTTTCTTTATATAGCTGAAAACCATCGGTTGCCGACTACCAGGTTTGGATTAGAAATGAGTTCGCATTCCCATTCATTTATTTTATCCTCTTGTAGGTGTTCTTCTCTAAGATTGTTTTGATGGGATTTGTTGATGATCCAGATTATTTTCGGAATGAAATGAAAGCAGAGATATTACAATGAAATACACATAAAAATTGCCATAAATAGAGAAATACATCAATATAGATTTATATTAATTAAAAAAATGTATAGAGACTGTAAAAATATAGAGTGCAAGACTCGCTAGAATGGTGGCAACTTTATCTTTGAGAAGAGATGTGACAAATATGCTCATTCGCCAGAAGATGATTAAAATGAGGCTCTGAAGGCCTTTTTATGATAAACATGAATGCCAAAACCCTATACATCCAAAAAACTAACCCTAAGAGATGAAGCGTCAAAATTCATGTGAGCCCCATTGGGGTAAGTTAGTACATTAACTTCCCGGTGTCATAACTTTTGTATACGATCTTCGTTATAGGCATGTGATAGGCTGTTGGAAAGGTATTTCCGAGGAATATGCATTATGCTATCAAAATCTGATTTGGTCTATAGTTTGACTATGGAAAGACAAGAAAACATTGTTTATATCCCCAAAATGGCCCTGGAAGTACATAAAGATGCACTCACATGAATTCTTCCAAAATAAACAAGTTGGAATAGGTGGGAGGCCACCAATATCCACCTGGATGTTATGTATGGATTCAATACAACCACGTAAGTTCATAAACCACAATTACAAAGAAATGTCCCCATTACAGAAAAACATGTTGAACTAAAAAATGTCAAGATGAGTCAATTGGAATTTGGAACAGGTGGGTAGCCACCAATATCCACCTAGATCAATTCTCTCCCCTTAGGAAGTAATGGTCTCCATTGCATTGAGTGCCCAGGGAAGAGGGGAAAGCATTTTATAAATTTGAATCTTGTTGAGTTGCATTCCTTGTTGGACAAGTAGCATTCTTGGTTTGTGGAAGGTTGTCACGAACCTATTGCTGGTGGGGTTGAATCTTTTCCACCAACCTGTTGTCTCTGGGCTTGATGGGACATTGCGTAGGCACCATTATAGGTGAAGAAACAATATCTTCTTTCTCTTCTGCAATCTTCTTCTGCTATATAGAAGGTGTTGAGGATGCAGTGGTTGTAGTGGCCTTCTATGCATCATTTGAACAAACTATGAAGAGGATAAATTTTTCACTATGAGAGATTACCTTGCGGCACTGTTTTGGTGGAACAGTAGTCATAACTACCTTTGGTATCCTATAGATCTTACCCCCCAGAGTAATAATGAGAATAGAGGGTTGAGAATCATAAACAACATAATGTTTCCACATATATGGTTGGCTCAAAACAACATCAAAAACATCAAGAGGGGAAACATCGCACACTACCTCATCCTTGAAGGAATGGATGCCATAGGAAAGGAGGCATTCTTGGCTGACACAAAGATCTCGTCCCTCGTGAAGCCACCCGATGTTGTATGGTTTCGGCTATGGTGTTGTTGACAACCCCAACTGTCTGACAACCTCAACTGAGATGAGGTTCTTCTGGATACCGCTATCAACAACAAAATGAAATGGGTTCCCCTTCACCACATCTGTGAATGGAAGAGGCACCCCCCCTCTTCAGGAACTACTAGTTCTTTTAGTTGAATTGTTGCAATTGCGATTGTAGCAGTAGGGTCTACATCGATGATTTGTCTATTTTCAATATTTTCTAGATCATATTATGAATCAGGGTTCGACTCCTTGTCTTTGACCTCGTCCACCAATGATTGTTTCGAGCAACATTCATCGGTGTTGTTCTAGGGGATTTTGTGCAAGTCGCACCACTTCCCACTGTCATTCTTCGTCTTTCTTTTACCCTTATTTTCTTGTGTCTTGGACTTGTTGTCGAAAGGATATTAGTTAGGGTCGTATTTACCATGATTTGGTTGTTGCAGATTTACAAACCCAAACTCCCATTCATTCTGGTGCCTAAATTTCTGCTCGATTTTGACAACATATCGATAGGAAACTCCCAATGATGAGATGTTTAGGAAATCCATTTTAGTTTGGATGTACCTATACAGATTCCCATGGTATTTCAAAACCATATGTCGCTCAGAGTCTTTGACACTCATCTTGGTGCGCAAGGTACAGAAAGTATTTGTGAACTCTGACACTATTTGGCTCTTCTCTTGCCATAGTGTGGTCCATCTCATGTACTAGTCTTCATAGTTATCAACAAGGTAGTATTGTTCCTTGAACGCATCCACACAAAAAAATCCCAAGTGGGCTCGACCCCATATATTCTAGATTCCTTTGTGGAACTTTGCTCCCAGTAAGATTCCCACCAATGTTTGACATGGGGGAGATCCTTGAGGAGTGAGAAGGTGATATTTTCCCTATCAAAAACATTGTGAATAGATAAATAAACTTCTAGTTGATTCAACCATTTTTCTAAGGCATCTGCATCTATCTGACCTTCAAATACGGGAATATCAAAATTAACTTGTACCTCGAATGGAGAGGTTGCTCCAAAGTGGCTACTTGATGAACATGTGACTGTTGCTATCGACATGCATTGAAGGATGTGTAAAACATTCTCCATCATTTCATCCCTTTGTCGCACGAGAGCTTGCTCAAGCAACAAGTTAATAGAATCTTATGCTCCATCATTTTTATTTTCTTCCACCATAGAGGGTTTCTTGTGCATGCGAGAGTAATTGTCCTCAAGAGAGACAAGCTCAAGACCCAACTTTCTATACTCAGATTTCATTAGGGACATGAAGTGAAAAATGATCAAGAGCATCCTGGTCTGATACCACTGATCCATATTTTTTTTAGAATGAAATGAAACAGATATATTACAATGAAATACACATAAAAATTGTCATAAATAGAGAAATACAACAATACATATTTCTACTAATGAAAAAAATGTACCGAGACTATAAAAATACAGAGTGCAAGACTCACTAGAATGGTGACAACTTTATCTCTAAGAAGAGATGTGACGTTCATGCTCATCCTCCAGAAGATGACTACAATGAGGATCTAAAGGCCTTTCTATGATAAACATGAATTCCAAAACCCTAGACATCCAAAAGCCTAACCCTAGGAGATGAAGCATCAAAAGTCATGTGGGCCCCGTTGAGGTAAGTTAGTACATTAACTTCCCGAGGTCGTAACTTTTGCATACAATCTTCATTTTAGGCGCGTTATAGCCCATTGGAAAGGTCTTTCTAAGGAATATTCATTATGCCATCAAACTCTAACTCTGTCTACATTTTGACTGTGGAAAGCCAAGAAAACATTGTTTAGAGACCCAAAATGGCCCTGAAAGTACATAAAGATGTACTAAAATGAAATCTTCCAAAATAAACTAGTTGGAATACATGGGTGGCCACCAATATCCACCTGGATGTTGACTAGGGATTCAGGTTAGCCATGTAAGTGCAAAACCCACAATTACAAAGAAATGTCCCCATTATAGAGAAATGTGTTGAACTGAAAGTTGTCAAGATGAGCCAGTTGTAATTTGGAACAGGTGGGTGGCCACCAATATCCACCTGGACCAATCCTCCCCCCTTATAAACCAATGGTATCCATTGCGTTGAGTGCTCGGGGAAGAGGGGAAAGTATTTTCTGAATTTGAATCTTGTTGAGTTGTGTTCCTTGTTGGATAAGTTGCATTGCTTGGTCTATGGAAAGCTTTCACGAACTTGTTATTGGAGGGGTTGAATATGTTCCACCAACCTATTGTCTCTGGGCTTGACGGGGCATTGTGTAGGCACCATTCTAGGCGAAGAAACAATATCTTCTTTCTCTTTTGCAATCTGCTTTTTTTTAATAGAAGGTGTTGAGGTTGCATTGGTTATAGTGGCCTTTTGTGCATCCTTTGAACAGACTGTGAAGAGGATGAATTTTTCAGTATGAGATATTACCTTGCGAAACTATTTTGGTGGAACAATAGTCAGAACTACCTTTGGTATTCTGCAGAGATGACCCCTGAGAGTAATAATGACACTATAGGGTCGAGAATCATAAACAACATGAGGTTTCCACATATATCGTTGACCCAAGAAAACATCCCATACATCAAGAGGGGCAACATGAAACACTACCTCATCCTTGAAGGGATGAATGCCATAGGAGAGGCGACACTGCCGGCTGACACGAAGATCTCGTCCCCAGTGAAAAAACTCGATGTTGCATGGCTGCGGGTGTGGTGTTTTTGAAAACCTGAACTATTTGACAAGCTCAAATAAGATGAGGTTATTCTGGCTACTTCTATCAAAAATGAAATTCAATGGGTTCCACTTCACTCACATCTATGAATGGAAGAGGCGCTCCGCCTCTTCATGATCTACTGGTTCTTATGATTGAATTGTTGCAGTCGTGATAGTAGCAGCATGGTCTGCGTCGATGATCTATTTGTTTTCAATATTTTCTGGATCAGATTCTGAATCATGGATTGACTCCTTGTCTTTGACCTCGACCACCAATGAATGCTTCGAGCGACATTCATCAGTGTTGTGCCATGGTAGTTTGTGGAAGTCGCATCGCTTCCCATGTCATTCTTCGTCTTTCCTTTACCCTTCTTTTGCTATGTCTTGGACTGGTTGTCAGAAAGTTGTTGGTTAGGGTCATCTTTACCATGCTTTGGTTGTTGTTGATTTGCAGACTCGAACTCCCATTTGTTCTGGTGCCTAAATTTCTTCTTGATTTTGATAGCATATTGATAGGAAACTCTCAATGATGAGATGTTTAGGAAATCCATTTCGGTTTGGATGTACCTATGCAAAGCCCCAGGATATTTCAGAACCAGATGTCGCTCGGAGTCTTTGATACCCAGCTTGGTGTGTAAGGCATGGAAAGTATTTGTGAACGCTGGCACTATTTGGCTCTTCTCTTTCTGCATTGTGGTCCATCTCATGTACTGGTATTCATAGTTATCAACAAGGTAGTATTATTCCTTGACCACATCCACAAAAAAATACCAAGTGGGCTCGACCCCATATATTCCATATTACTCTATGGAACTTTTCTCCCAATAAGTTTTCCACCAATGTTTGACATGGGGGAGAGCCTTGAGGAGTGAGAAGGTAATCTTTTCCCTTTCGAAAAAATTGTGAACAAAGAAATAACCTTCTAGAAGATTCAACCATTTTTCTAAGGCATTTTCATCTATCTGACCTTCAAATACGGGAATATCAAAATTAACTTGTACCTTGAAGGCAGAGGTTCCTCCAAAGTGGTTTCTTGATGAAGATGTGTCAGTTGCTATCGGTAGGCGTTGAAGGATGTGGGAAACATTATCCATGATTTCATCCCTTTGTCGCGCGAGAGATTTCTCAAGTAATAGGCTAATAGAATCTTTTGCTCCCCCGTTTTTCTTTTTTGCCACCATAGAGGTTTTCATGGGCGTGCAAGAGAGATTATCCTAAAGAGAGACAAGCGTGAGACCCAACTTGCTATACTTGGACTGTAGTGTTCCCAAGGCCGAGCCCCATAGTAAACCATGTTCTGAAAGGAATTGTAATTATGATTTATAGGTTGGTGAGTCGTTCTTATAAGCTGGAGCCTTATGTGTTGTTAGGCCAGGGAGCCTAAGTGTTGAAGGCCAGGAGCCTGTTGTTGTATATGTAATCATGCAGAACAATTAATCAAACAAAAACACCGCCATGTGCAGACCGACCATGATGAATGAGTGAAGGGGGACTAAGAATCCATAAGGTGGGCAAGGAATTAGGGGTTGAAGGTGGGAAAAGGGGCTAAGTGTTGAGCCTAGGGGCTAAGCCTAGGGGGATTAAGCCTGGGAATAATATTTTAATATTATCCCAAAAGACATGTGCATTTTATGTTTTATCCTAAGTTTCTGGCAAGGGGAGAACATGCAAGGGAGACGCGTGCTGGTGGAACGCATGCAGTTTCATGGGTGACAAGTGTCAACCCTGACGCATGCAAATAAAATGGCCAGGGTGAGTTGTGAGAAGGCTTCCTCCTCCATTCCACCTRACTACCTGAGCGTGTAGAGAACACTGAACAGTACGACCAACCCAACCTCTGCAAGAATACCACATGCGTTCTGAGAGTTGTGAACCCGTATTGTCTTTGATAGTCCGTGCACATCCTTTGTCCGACTGATCGAACCTATGTGTGGAGGCTCTGTTCCAAAGCTGAGACCTTGAACCATTCCGCCATTGTTGAACCAGTGGGAAATATTGTGTTGTTGTGAAGAGCCGGTCTCACCCTCTGTTCTGAGTCATGGATTTTGTGTCGACCCCTGCAGGAGTTACTCATCACGCACTCATGTGAACCATCACTGTGAGGCCTTGAGCCATTGTTGAGCCTGTTTGAGAGGCCGTGTTTTTATTTTCAGTTGGCTATGGTAACCACGTAGAGCTGGACTGTGCGTGGCTTGATGGCCAGCGCGAGTTGTGATTGAGCCTATGTGTGATCTCTCTCTAGGTGAGGGAGGTGGATGTTGTTGGAAGAGGTTTCTTCCAGAGAGTTTCCAGCACCAACTTCAGGCTCTGAGAATTCCTGATCCGGCCTGTTGTTGAGACCCAGAGAGGGAGGTTAGCACTGATGGACTGTGCTTGTGAAGGTGTATACTCCTGGGTGGAACAGGCATGTGGGGAATGAGAGTCTGATAGTAGTGGGCGTAAGATGGCATCCTGGGAAGAATCCTTCCAGATTTTATGTGTTGTTTTCCCTGTAACCTCAGCCTAGCCTAGGATTCCTTGCCTTGGGGTGGAGCTT
>ML779399.1:390222-413994 GCA_009831015.1 Picea engelmannii
CATGTTTCACTGCTTAAGAAATATGTACCTGATGCTAATCATGTTATCGATTGGAATGTGATTCAGGTGGAACTAGAAGGTGTCCTGCAAGTGCATCCTGTGCGCATATTGGACAGGAAAAGCAAACAGCTCCGGAATCGAGCTATAGAGCTTGTAAAAGTCCAGTGGACCTGGTACGGTCCTGAGGACGTGACATGGGAGCATGAAGAGATTATGCGGGCAGAGTACCCGCATATTTTTGAAAATTTTGAAAGGCTTGCAGAGACAGTGTAAGTTGCACTGAGGATAGTGCAAAAATAAAGGGAGGGGAATGGTAGTGTTCCCAAGGCCGAGCCTCGTAGTAAACCATGTTCTGAAAGGAATTGTAATTATGATTTATAGGCTGGTGAGCCGAGTTCTTATAAGCTGGAGGCTTATGTGTTTTTAGGCCAGCGAGCCTAAGTGTTGAAGTCCAGGAGCCTGTTGTTGTATATGTAATCATGCAGAACAATTAATCAAACAAAAACACCGCCATGTGCAGACCGACCATGATGAATGAGTGAAGGGGGACTAAGCATCCATAAGGTGGGCAAGGAATTAGGGGCTGAAGGTGGGAAAATGGGCTAAGTGTTGAGCCTAGGGGCTAAGCCTAGGGGGCTTAAGCCTAGGAATAATATTTTAATATTATCCCAAAAGACATGTGCATTTTATGTTTTATCCTAAGTTTCTGGCAAGGGGAGAACATGCAAGGGAGACGTGTGCTGGTGGAACGCATGCAGTTTCATGGGTGACAAGTGTCAACCCTGACGCATGCGAATAAAACAGCCAAGGTGAGCCGTGAGAAGGGTTCCTCCTCCATTCCACTTGACTACCTGAGCATGTAGAGAACGCTGAACAGTACAACCAACCCAACCTCTGCAAGAATACCGCATGCGTTCAGAGAGTCGTGAACCCGTATTGTCTTTGATAGTCCGTGCACATCCTCTGTCCGACTGATCGAACCTATGCGTGGAGGCTCTGTTCCGAAGCCGAGACCCTGAACCATTCCGCCATTGTTGAACCAGTGGGAAAGCCTGTGTTGTTCTGAAGAGACGGTCTCACCCTCTGTTCTGAGTTGTGGATTCTGTGTCGACCCCTGCAGAAGTTATTCATCACGCATTCCTGTGAACCATCACTGTGAGGCCTCGAGCCATTGTTGAGCCTGTTTGAGAGGCCGTGTTTGTATTTTCAGTTGGTTATGGTAACCACACAGAGCTGGACTATGCGTGGCTTGATGGCCAGCGCAAGTTGTGATTGAGCCTGTGTGTGATCTCTCTATAGGTGACGGAGGTGGATGTTGTTGGAAGAGGTTTCTTCCAGAGATTGTTCAGCACCAGCTTCAGGCTCTAAGACTTCCTGATCCGGCCTATTGCCAAGACCCAGAGAGGGAGGTTAGCACCGATGGACTGTTCTTGTGAAGGTGTATACTCTCGGGCAGAACAGGCATGTGGGGAATGAGATTCTGATAGTAGTGGGCGTAAGATGGCATCCTGGGAAGAATCCTTCTAGATTTTATGTGATTTTTTCCCTGTAACCTCAGCCTAGCCTAGGATTCCTTGCCTTGGGGTGGAGCTTAGTCCCATCTCGGGGGTGACCCATTGTTGAGCTGATGAGCAGTGCGGTCTAAGGTTGGGAGGTTTGTGGAAGGCCTGTACTTGGTTGGTGGATTCTACCACTATTAAAAGATAAGTATCTGATTATGTTTTTATCACGTTTTGCATGACTCTACTGTTTATGTTATCATGATTTCCGTTGTGTATACGAATTAATATGGAATGCTATGGATTGTTAATTATAGCAGTAAATAATATGTTTTACTCTGTGCTTAAATGAGTTATGTATAGAGTGGTGTTATAACCTTCTCTTAATAGCGGTTAAACCTTGGTAGCTAGAAAAAGGGTGCGCTACATGGACCTCATCGGGGACATGCACTGAAAAATGATCGAGAGCGGCCTACTCTGATACCACTGATTTGGATTATTTTCAGAATGAAATGAAAACAAAGATATTACAATGAAATAAACATAAAAATTGTCAGAAACAAAGAAATAGAACAATACAGATTTCTAGTAATGAAAAAAATGTACAGAGACTGTAAAAATACAGAGTGCAAGATTCACTAGAATGGTGGTAGCTAGATCTCTAAGAAGAGATGTGATAGCTACGCTCATTCGCTAAAAGATGATTACAATGAGGCTTTAAAGGCATTTTTATGATAAACATAAATGCAAAAATCTTAGACATCCAAAAACCTAACCCTAGGAGATGAAGCGCCAAAAGTCACGTGGGCCCCATTGGGGTAAGTTAGTACATTAAATTACCTTGGTTGTAACTTTTTCATACGATCTTCGTTTTAGGCGCGTGATAGCCCATTGGAAAGGTCTTTCTGAGGAATACACATTAGGAAGTCAAACTATGACTCCATCTACAATTTGAATGTGGAAAGATAAGAAAACACATTTTAGGGCCCCAAAAAGACACTGGAAGTACATAAAGATGTATTGACATGAAATGTTCCAAAATAAGCCAGTTGGAATAGGTGGGAAGCCACCAATATCCACCTGGATTTTGTGTAGGGATTCAAGATAGCCCCGTAAGTGCATAACCCACAATTACAAAGAAATGTCCCCATTACAAAGAAACATGTTGAACTGAAGACTGTCAAGATGAGCCAAATGGAATTTGGAATAGGTGGGTGGCCACCAATATCTGCCTGGATCAATACTCCCCCCTTAGGAAGCAATGGTCTCCATTGTGTTGAGTGTCTGGGGAAAAGGGGAAAGAGTTTTCTGAATTTAAATCTTGGTGAGTTGTGTGCCTTGTTGGAGAAGTTGCATTGCTTGGTCTGTGGAAGTTTTTCAAAAACCTATTGTTGGCAGGGTTGAATATGTTCCACCAGCATGTTGTCTCTGGGATTGACGGTGCATTGTGTAGGCACGATTTTAGGTGAAGAAAAAATATCTTCTCTCTCTTTTGCAATATGCTTTTGCTTGATAGAGGGTGCTGAGGTTGCATCGATTGTACTAACCTTATGTGCATCCTTTGAATAGATTGTGAAGAGGATGAATTTTTCAGTATGAGAGATTACCTTGTGACATTGTTTTGGTGGAACAATAGTTGGAACTACCTTTGGTATCCTGTAGAGGTGACCCCCAAGAGAAATAATGACACTACGATGTCAAGACTCATAAACAACATGACATTTCCACATATATGTTTGGCCCAAAAAAACATCACATACATCAAGAGGGGAAACATCACACACTACCTCATCCTTGAAGGGTTGTATTCCATGGGACAGGTGGCACTGCTGGATGACACAAAGATATCGTCCCTCGTGAAGCCACCCAATGTTGTATGGTTGTTTGTGTGGTGTTGTCGACAACCCCAATTGTTTGACGACCTCAACTGAGATAAGATTATTCTGGCTACTGCTATCAACAATGAAATGAAACGGGATCCCCTTCACCCACATCTGTGAATGGAAGAGGCATTTCCCCTCTTCAACATCTATTAGTTCTTCTGGTTGAATTGTTGTAGTCGCGACAGTAGAAATAGGGTCTACATCGATGATCTGTCTATTTTCAATATTTTATGGATCATATTTTGAATTAGGGTGAGGCTCCTTGTATTTGACCTCGGCCAACAATGCATGTTTCAAGCGACATTCATTGATGTTGTGCCAAGGGATTTTGTGGAAGTCACACCACTTCCAAGTGTCATTATTGGTCTTTCCTTTACCATTATTTTCCTATGTCTTTGACTAGTTGTCAGATGGTAGCACCATATTTACCATGATTTGGTTGTTATGGATTTGTAGACTCAAACTCCCATTTGTTTTGGTGCTTAAATTTCTGTTCGATTTTGACATCATATCGATAGACAACTCCTAATGATGAGATGTTTAGGAAATCCAATTCAGTTTGGATGTACCTATGTAGAACCCCACGATATTTTAGAACCAGATGTCGCTGCGAGTCTTTTATACCCGACTTGGCGCGTAAGGTATAGAAAGTATTTGTGAACGCTGACACTATTTGTCTCTTCTCTTTCCGTAGTGTGGTCCATCTCATGTACTACGCTTCATAGTTATCAACATGGTAGTATTGTTCCTTGACCGCATCAACAACAAAATCCCAAGTGGGCTCGACCCCATATATTCCAGATTCCTCTGTGGAACTTTGATCCCAGTAAGTTTCCCGCCAATGTTTTACGTGGGGGGGATCCTTAAGGAGTGTGAAGGTGATCTTTTCCTTGGGAGAAAATTTGTGAACAAAGAAATAACCTTCTAGAAGACTCAACCATTTTTCTAAGGCATCTGCATCTATATGACCTTGAAATACAGGAATATCAAAATTAACTTGTACCTTGAAGGGAGAGGTTCCTCCAAAGTGGCAGCTTGCTGAAGATGCACTTGCTGCTATCGGCAGGTGTTGAAGGATGTGGGGAAAAGTATCCACCATTTCCTCCTTCTATTATGCAAGATATTGCTCAAGCAACAGGCTAATAGAATCTTTTTCTCCTTTGTTTTTCTTTTATGTCGTCATAGAGGGTTTCTTGGGCGTGCAAGAGAGATTTTCCTCAAGAGAGACAAGCTTGAGACCCAACTTTCTTTACTCAGACCTCGCCGGGGACATGCACTAAAAAATGATCAAGAGCAACTGTCTTTGATACCACTGATCTGGATTATTTTTGGAACAAAATGAAAGTAGAGATATTACAATGAAATACACATAAAAATTGCAAGAAATAGAGAAATACAACAATACAGATTTATATTAATGAAAAAATGTATAGAGACTGTAAAAATTCAGAGTGCAAGACTCGCCATAATGGTGGAAAATTTATCTATGACAAGAGATGTGATGACTACGCTCATTCACCAAAATATCATTACAATGAGGCTCTGAAGACCTTTTTGTGATAAACATGAATTCCAAAATCCTAGACATCCAAAAACCTAACCCTAGGAGATGAAGCACCAAAAGTCATGTTGGCCCCGTTGGGGTAAGTTAGTATATTAACTTCTTCGAGTCGTAACTTTTGCATACGATCTCCGTTTTAGGTGTGTGATAGACCATTGGAAAGGTATTTATGAGGACTACGCATTATGTCATGAAACTTTGACTTTGCCAACAATTTGACTGTGGAAATCCAAGAAAACAATGTTTAGATCCCAAAACTGACACTGGAAGTACAGAAAGATGTACTGACATGAAAGCTTCCAAAATAAGCCAGTTGGATTAGTTGGGTAGCTACCAATATCCACTTGGATTTTGTGTAGGGCTTCAGGACATCCCTATAAGTGCATAACCCACAATTACAAAGAAATTTCCCCATTACATAGAAACATGATGAACTGAAAACTATCAAGATGAGCCAGTTTGAATTTAGAACGGGTGGGTGGCCACCAATATGCACCTGAATCAGTTGATGTCCGAAGATTTATGCTAGAATATCTACATGTGACCAACCCTAGGGCTATTTCCAAATTTTGAGAGTAGTTGTTTAGTTACCATTGAATTTACTTTGTTCCCTAATCTAGGGTAGCAGGCGAGTTGATCTCATTTTCTAATGATATTGTAGGGATTTGTTCGAGTCAAATTGTTATGTCTTAAAGAAAAAAATTACAAAAGATATAAATTCTATTATACTCTAAGATCTTGTTGTCTATGGTTACTGTAGGGATTGTTCTTCGAGCTATCAGTGTAACTTATGCTCAAATTCAACGTCACCTTTGCATGAGTGAGCTTATGCGACCAAGGAACTCTACTTCCCCTATTCCAGCTTTGATGTATTTATACTTAATTTACGACAATATATCATGCGTTGGAAATATCATCGGGATATATGTGTCATCTACCTCTATAATGAACGATGAAGAAGTATCATGATTGGAACCCTTCTGTTGTTGATGGAGATACTGGGATTAACAACTAGATTGCTTTTGATTAGTATAAAAACCAGAGGCAAGGCCAAACTGTTGCAGGGCATAGCGATGATATGAATTCCATGTCAGTGGGTGGCTGATGCTCTTGATCATCCAAGAAAAATGTTGTATACTAGAAGCAATAATAGGTGGGCGTGAGGTTGAAGCTACAGTTAACAAATGGTGCACCCAAGATACATATGTACATCATGAAAATATTGTATTTTTTAATTGATTTTATTCTTTAAAATTTAGCGTAATAGAACACAGAATTATGTCCCATCCACCTCTCTTTCCCAATCAAAAAGACTAGTAACATATTTTAAAAAGTCTAAAAAAATATTTTGAATTTGCCAAATATTAATTTTAAAATGAGTTTTTTTATTGGATGCATGGCTTGGATCAATCATATTGACAAAAATATGAGAGTTTTTTTTATGGTTGATGTTCAAATAATGACCAATAAAATTGAGTTATGTAATTTGTTTATTTTAAGGTTCACCTTTTCTTATCATTATCCCATCAAGTTTCTCATAATTTTGTTTTTTCATCTAATTCATTCCTAACTTTAGCTGGATAAATTGATGCCATAATATCATTTCATTGTAAGATGAATTTATACCATAATATCATTCAATTCTTTTGGAAGACAATTGTAGTTGAAAATGAAACTAAAATCTCTTATTAAATAGTCACTCATATTAATAATCCATTAAACAATATAAAATAATAATGTAAAAAAGTAAATTTATTACATGCACTCAAATTGAAACGTGAGCTCATATGTTGATAACTGTTAAAAAATAAATTTATTACATTCACTCAAAGTGAAATGTCAGATCATATAACGATAAGGGTAAAATATTATTTTAGTAAATTTAAAAACTCTATAATTATTTTAGGAGTTGCCCTAATAGAAATGTGAGATCATAAAACGAGAACGGTTAAATATTATTTTAGTGAAGTTATATGCAACGTAAATTTTAATTGAGTACCAAGGCTTATATACTACTGAGTCCCAAACATCAGATCCTCTTGACTTCAAATGTCTTCTCATTCTTTCCCTCCAGGAAGAGTAGTTTGTTCCATTAAATAAGAGAGCTTCATTTGTGGAGCGAGACATGTGTCCACCGATTTGTTTGTTTAGGAGGATCTTCCTTCCAGTGATTAGACTTTTAATCTTGAAGAAACCTAACTTTGATACCAATTTTCAAACACACACTAACACTGAGAGGAGGGGGTGAATCAGTGTCTTAAACTTTTGGAAAATTCTCACACTTTCTCAAATTACTTAAATTATATGGATAACATATATGTATTTCAATATATATATATATATATATATATATATATATATATATATAACTCTATAAAGAAGAATGAATATCATCTATTATTAAACTTTAATAAGTATATATGATTCCAATTATCAAACTACTCAGTACCAACTGAATAAGAGAGATCCAACTCTCAGATACAAGACCCAGCTTGTAGTTCTCAGATCCAACTAAGAAGTGAGGAATCCAACCCTCATAACAAGACCCTTCTTGTAAACATGCACCAACCTAATAAAGCATGAACCTTCATTCAATCCATTGTATATATATATTTAATCCACCATGATACATAAGATTCACGACAACTTATGGTTTATATAGTATTTCAATAGGTATAGGATTGAACCATTGTGTCTTTTGACACGAACAATTGCACCTCTTCATAAATTACCTTCTCCTTTTATTCATTAATTTATCATGTAAGTTTCTCAATTTAATTTGAATACTAATCTTGATTCAAATTTTGTCCTCATGACTTGATCACAGGTATGGATCAACTCCTTATATCGTTCCCATGATTCTTATGTGTCCCCAATTCTCCAACAGATTAGATTCAAGATTTTACCGACTCTATGTACTATTATGGTGTTAATCTCATCAAATTACTCCACAAACCCTTAACTGTTTACAGAAATTGAGTTAAGCAAAGGTGTTTTCTTCAATTCAATGTTCAAATGACTGTGGGCACAAAACCATGGGCTTATCCATTAAGCACTACTCCTAGTGCCTCTTCTTTTTCCCTTATTCTTTTTATCATGAGACCGATGTTGGAACCAAGTCCTCCAGACTTTAGCCTTCTTCCGGAGTAATACTTCCCCTAAGTACGTATAAGAACTCCCTGTTTCGTCATATGCCCTTAGGATATGAACCAAAGGCTTAATCCAACAACTAATATTTCACTCTCCTGGGTCTAATGACTGGCGAGATTCTAGCTATTCTTTTAACACTTCCAATGAACTAAATCCCATGTGTCCATGCTGACGTGTATCTATTGACATGGCACTGGCTGAGTGGATACCCCGTGTCACCTTGATTCGTGACTTTCTTATACCTTATATGCCAAATGAGCCTTGATATGTGTAACCTTACAGAATGTACCACAAGTCTCTTTCTATATCGTTGATTAGAGTTGATGATCTATGTTATTTCGATCTTCCTATCAGATCAGACAACTATGATTTAATCAATCGTTGAGTGGTCGTTTCTCATTCATTTTAAACATGGAATTTTACTTAGAATTATTTTATGTGACGGGTTCATGGACTTTCATACTTTCAGACTCACACGTCTTCTCAGGTGTCATCAAAATGCACGCCCAACTTCTGCATCCTCCAAGATGAACCTATACTTAGAAAAATATTCAATTGATTTTTCTCGGGTTCATGGACTTGCGGACTCGCGGACTCACACATCTTCTACGATGTCATCAAAATGCACACCGAACTTCCACAGCCTCCAAGATGAACCTATAATTAGAAAAATATTCAAGTGATTTTTCTTGGGTTCACGAAATCTCGGACTCGTGAACTCACATATCTTCTATGGTGTCATCAAAATGCACCCCCAACTTACATTACCTCCATAATGAACCATACTTAGAAATTTTTAAGTGATATAGATAGAATATGATACTTAGCCATTTTGTTTTGGTTGCAGCGGACTCACGGAAAGAGATCCAAGCCATCTGGTTATGATTTCATTTTGATCCAAAGATCAATATTGTTTCTCCGTTCTTTATTGTCTGATCATTCTCTTATTTTGATATAACAATCAACATTGCTCTTCGTTCTTTACCATCCAATCGTTCTCTTATTTTGATCCAACAATCAATATTTTTCTTCATTCTTTACTGTCTAATCATGCTCTTATTTTGATCCAACAATCCATTATCAATCTATGTGATTGACAACTCATGTTCTTGATCGAACAATCTATGGGTTTTCATCATGGATGATTTTAGGGGATAAATTTCGCTCATGGGCTAATTTTCCATGGTTGTTCCAAAAACGAGATTCCCTATTTTAAAAATTATTCGCCCAAATTCTATAGGATAAAATTATTTTACCTTAAAAATCGCCAAAATTTTATAAAAACTATATAAAATCCTTAGAAATTTGAATATTTTTACAAAAATATCGCCCAATATTTATAGTTGGCATATGAAGGATTAGTAAGATTTGCCAAGGTTTATACATTTTAAATTAAATTTCCATTATTAAAAACATCCCTGGTTTTCGTAAATCAAATGAATGGTCATGATTACTCCACAATCCTTTGCACGGATTTCCTAAATTGCAAAACTTTTTTATTCTTTACTAAAATGTGTCTTTTCTCCTCATCTTTGTGTCAGTGCAATCCTCTATGCATTGTCTCTATCCAATCACAAGGATATCTCTCCTGAGCTTCTTTGTATTGATCCACCTGAGAGATCTTATTCATGATCTTGTAATCTGAGGGACTCCTTTTTTCCTTCCTTGTCATCAACCTCATCATCATATGATTGTCTATGTTTTATTACTATTCTTGTTTGATTCATGCTTCCATCAATGAAAATACACAATCAATAATGCCAACATGTATTGCTTCTCTCCAAAAAACATCTAATAGTTTGGAGTCATTTAACACATTTCTTTCCATTTCTTGCAAGGTCCTGTTTTTTCTTTCTGCCACACCATTTAGTTGTGGTGTCTTGGCTACTGAAAATTGTCTTTTGATTCCATGCATCTCATATAATTTCTTGAATTCATTTGAGGTAAAATAACCTCCATTATCTGATTGTAAGCACTTGATTTTGAGGTCGGTTTCATTTTCTACTAGTTCTTTTATTACCTTGAAATTATAGATTGCTTTTGATTTTTTTTTTAGAAAGAAAACCCATGTCATTATAGTGTGGTCATATATAAGCAGCATAAAGTAGTGCTCACCTTGTAATCTTTTAGTTATTGTTGGTCCACATAGATCAATATGAATGAGTTGTAGAGGCTTTCAAGTTGAATTCTCCTTTGTTTTGAATGTGAATCTGGTCTTCTTTCCATGTTGGCAATGTTTGCAAATGGGATCTGAGGGTTTTACAATTAAGCGAAAATCCCTTATTGCCTTATTTTTGTTGATTTTTACCAAATTGTCAAAATTGATGTGTCCCACTCTCCTGTGCCAAATCCAACTTCGATCTATTTGTCCCATGCAACATTTCTCTCCTTTTACTTCATCTAAAATGTAGATGTTATTAGGAGTACTAAGTGTTGTAGAAACTATTCTACTGTATTTTTCATTTCTTATTTCACACTTTTGAGAGTCAAAAGCAATAGTGTGTCCTTGATCACATATTTGATTGACACTGATTTGATTGTGTTTCATCTCTTCAATCAACAACACATTTTCTGCTTTGGCTTTCTCACTTCCAAGACAGATTGTTCCATTTCCAATTTTTTTGGCAGAAATATTATTTCCAAACATGGAATTGCCTCCTTTTATTTTACCAAGAGTTGAAAACCTATTCTGATCTCCTATCCCATTCTTGGAGCATCCACTGTCAATATACCATTAGCTTGTGTTTCTTTGAGCATGTAGAGCTAGATTGTTTTGTTCCCCCTCTTGTTGATATGGTTTTTTCTCCCATACTCTTGTGTTTTCTTTCGCATGTTTAGTAGAATATTTCTCATTGATGTTCTGTCTGGTGGATTCCAATATAGTTTTGTACTCATGAAATTTGTGACCAAAGTTATTATATTTGTAACACTCAACATTAGAGCCGACAAGTGGAGAAAAAGGATTATAATTTTTTTCCGCAAACTCTTGAGTTTTTCTATTTCTTACATAATCATTTTTGGCAGTCTTGTATACATTTCTACTTTTCATATAATTATATCTTATACTGGCCCTGCAGTTAATGGATTTATGCATAAAATTATGACAAGAAAAACAGTTAGCAAGAAATATATATTGATACCTTGTTGTAGGAGGTCTTCTTCATGGAGCATTTCTATTGGTAAACCTTTGAGATGTTCTAATGTTCAAATAATCATCCTTGGAAACATTGTCAACACTTCTTGTTGTCGGAGGTCTTCGGAGTGGAGCACCATTTTCAAATTCAACTATGTTGGGAATATAAGCGATATTATGTTGATATTCCTTTTTCTTTTTTTATTTTCTGCTTCATTTTTTATAGTTTTTCCATTATGATTGGAACTCCTAAGTACATGTGCATAGATTTGAGTCTTCTCACCTCTTTCTGGTATCTCAAAATCAATATTTTTCTGACTGTTGTTGTAGCCAATACCAGTTCTATCAAATGATGACCTTTGGACATTTAGAATGTCTTCTACGGCTGATGAACTCTTTTTAAACCTTAGATTTGTGCTCAATTGAGAGAAAGTATTATCTAATTATTTTCTTACTCAAACAATTTCAAGCTCTTTTTAATGGAAAATATCCTCCATTTCTTTGAGCTTAGTTGCCAAAATTTATTCAATTCTTTTTGTTTCTTCTAATTGTCTTTTTAGACCAATAGTCTTAGTTTCACTATTTGGTTCATGAAATTCTTCTTTTGATTTGCTTAACTGTTCCTTGAGAGACTCATTTTTTCTTTTTGAGTTTTTCTAGCTCGTTTAGTGCACAAATTAGTTTTCCTTCAATATTAACCTCTCCTTCCTCAACAGGGTGTTCATGATTTGAGGTCTCATCAGATAATTCATTGATGACCATGAATAAAACATCTTTTGTGTTATTTTCTTCTTCATCAGAGGATCTTCCTTCATCACGTGCATACAAATTTTTCTTTTTCTTTTAATTCTTCCTTTTCCCTTCATTTGTTTTTATTTATATGTGATATTTGTTTTTCCTAAAGTTGGAGTCCCTTTTGTAAGGAAACTTAGTAGAAAAAAGTCCTACTTTACCACAATCAAAGCACTTGAAAGGGATCTTACCTTTGTATTTTCTAGTTCCTTTCTTGAGCCTCCTAACAAAGTTTTCTTTCATTGCATTTGATTCTTCTTCAGAAGAGTCATATGTTTGGTGTTCTTTTGAGCTTGTCCCTTTTGATGCTTTGAATGTTGCCTTATGCTTTGATGGATTTTCCTACATAGTTTTGAATTTGTTTCATTTCAAAGGTTGTAAGGATTCCATGTAGTTCATCCATTGTTAGACTATATAAGTCCTTCATTTCTTCAATAGCTGATATCTTGGGATCAAATCTTGATGGAAGTGTCCTGAGAACCTTTTGTAAAAAAATGTATTCATCTACGGTTTCACCTAGTCCTTTGATATTGTTAACAATCTCATCTACATGAAGAAGGTAGGATTATATATCTTCATGTTCTCTCATATTGATATTTTCAAATTGTCCCCTATGAGTTTGTAGTTTTTCCTTCTTAAATTTCTCATTCCCTTCATATGTATTTTTCAATTTATCCCAAATTTCTTTTGTTGATTCACAATGCATGACTTTAGTAAATTCCGATCTTTCTAATCCATCTAGAATAACATTCATGGATTTGGAGTTATTTTCACTGAGTTTCTTAGAATTTACATCATAAAGGTAAATTTCAGGGGCAGTGTAGCCATCTTTGACTGACTGCCAAACATCATATCCCAACTATTGCAGATATGCTATCATTCTAACACTCTAGAAAGCATAATTTGATCTAGCAAAGAATAGATATTTGTAAACTTTATCCCATTTGTCCATGTGTTCCATAGGAATCTACCTTCCAGTAGTTAGACTGTTTCTGAAGGAACCTGTTCTGAAACTAATTTTTGGAATATTCACCAATACTGAGAGGGAGGGGGGGGTGAATAAATATTGAGAACCTTTTACCATTTTTAAACTTAACCTTAAGCTTATCAGGTAAACATTAACAATTAAAAATGCCATTCATTATCACAAAAAACATACAAAGAACAAAAGAATTTTTACGTGGAAATCCAAATGGGAGAAAACCACAAAATCATTTTCTTATATCATGTTAATGTTACATTCATGGGAAGCACAACATTCCAATATTCTCCAGCACCAACTAGAAAGAGGAATCAACCCTGATTTACAAGCACCAACCTGAAGGAAGCTCAAACTCCTTGATTTACCATCACCGACTGGAAGGAGGCACCAACCCCATGGATTTACCAGCTCCAACTGAAAGGAGGCACCAACTCCCCAAATCACATGCACCAACCTGATGAGTGAAGAAACCAATATTCCCAAGAACTACCCTTCCACCCTGAAATAAATATGCTTCCAATCAAACTTCCTTGCACCACACAACCATCCTGAGACATTCCTCTTTCATTTTTTCTGCTACTCTTCTCACCTTCATTACTATGAACTCAAACTCTTTGTTACATCTCTCCACAACCACACACTTAAACTTTACAAGATCTTGGATATTTATATAAAAAGATACACCGAAATATTTGTCCACATATCCAAAAAATACAGGGTTGGCTCTAGATCTCCACAAAACAAGGCTGCACTGACCTATCCAAAACCCTTTATTTTCCATGCATGAATTGTTCAATTACGAGCTCGACGTACAACTAGTGTCGGATCTGTTCCAATATTCAATCTCATCCGTCGATTTTCTTCATTGTTGCACAACACACCCTCAATGCTCAACAATCGCCCAATCTATCCTTGATTTGAGCTTGATCATTGATCTTCTTAATGAGAAACCATAATATCTTCTTCTCAAATCAATCGTTGTCATTGAGTCATTCACTACTCATCAAAAAATTCAATGTAACCATAATGCAAAACAACCATCTGATTTGGACCTTGGATTAATCTTGACCGTTGATCTCATTTTCCAAGACTTAGGTAAATTGTCTAAGTCTTATTGTGGGTTCGTGGATCTATGCCACATTTCTTCACACCTTCGCGACCTCCAAATTGTACCCTCGATTTCCACCGCATTAATTTTGCACCCACACTAAGACACATTTTCAAATATTTCACTATGGGTCTTTTAGACTGTCTGATCTGTGACACGTGTAAATTTTGGGGTTGTTGGATCTCCGACACACGGCTACCTCATCGACCATCTGTCTCTCTCCTTTTTGGTTTTCTGACTTGTGACACGTGATGAACTTCTGAGTCATCAGATCTCTCACCCTTTGGGCCATATGATCTCCCATTCTTGGTACTTAGTGATTTCTTCATACTTATCCAATTATTCAAGATCTTACCATGGGACTGCAAGATTCTATCTTATTCTTCTCATCTTCCCAATATTCTTTTCTGCTCACTATCTCCATGAAGTCTCAATACTTATTCATTTTTCAAGACTTCTTTGTCCATCCAATTCTTGGTACTTTGTTATTTTTACTTTTGAGATTTTATGTTCCATACTTGGTCTTTTAAGTTCAACCGTAGAAGTAGAGTTTTTCTCACTGCTTTGAAAAGTGTTATCTTGTCCATCCATCCTTTTTCCATCCTACACTTAGTCGTCTTTCAAGATTTCACTGTGGGTCGCAGGACTATAACATTTCCCTGATTCTTGTGGCTTTGTCCCTCCGTTCGTATTTTTGGCATCCAACACTTAGTCATTTTAACTTATTATTCATGGAAGGGTGGTTCTTCGGGATTTCTCTTGTTCTTTGCATACCTCTGATTCTTTGTTCCTCCTCGACATCTTCATACTTAGCCATTTTTCCAAGATTTCACCAGGGGTCTGCGGTATCGCGAGATTATTTCATTTCTTCGCACATACTTTCAATTCTGTGTTTCTCTTCGATGTATTGTACGTTAGTAATTTTTTTATTTCCCATTGCATAACTCAAACCTTTGATCTTGGTTATTGATCTTAGAGAATCAATAGTTAGGATTTAACTGTCTTTGTGTCCACTGTTCTTCATACCAAAAAGTTACTCTATAGTTCACTTTCAAGTGACGTAAAATATATTTTTCAATATAAATCCATCGAATATGATTTTTCCAACTTAGGATACAAGAACTTGGGATTTTTCCCCACTATTTATTTCATTCTTGAAATTTGTGTGCCCTACGACTTTGACTCCGGCTTGTGCACTTTCTGGGCTTCCTTCTTCTTCCTCATAATTAATTTGAACATATTCTTCATGCTTTCTCTGTGTCCTTGTGTTTCTTCTAAAGATACTTCACTATTATTAACACAAAGTCTTCTTACTATTTTCTTGAAGCATACTACACAATGACAATCATCAAGGACAACACCATATCCATTTTGACATTAATGACAACACAATTTCCAGCAAGAAAGGGGTTCCATTATAATTGTATTGAATATTGTTCCATAGTATAGTAAATCATTTAGATTGGGATATTTAAGCATAACAAAGGATGTGGAAGATCTTGTAACAACCATACAAGCCACAATGTTCATGGCAACTCCATAGTGAGTGCATTTTCCTTGTATTTATTTTCATAACTGAAAAGAAAATAACAAGGCATAGGCCTCACCTTCTAGCTAGGTTTTTCTTTTATTGGGTTTTTCTACCATACATTTTTTGTTCAATGTGTGAATGGTATTTTATTTTCTTATCTTCTTTCATTTTGATTTCACTTTATTTTAGTATTTTGTTATCCAGAACACTAATATTAAATATTAAATTGAAATTAAAACACTGGATAATAAGAGATTGCATAATATTGTATGATATGTTGGGATGGACTGTTCTACTGAAATATCCATGGTAGTTTATAGATTATTTTTATAGCTATAATAGTTCCTATCTTTAATTATCATGAACCTATTATATTCATCCTTTTGAGAATATACTTTTAATAACATAAACTTGTAGTGACGTTCAATCATAATAACAATGTTCTTTTTATAACTACAATAGTTCCTAGCTTTCATGCTCATATGCCTATTATATGCATCCTTTAGAGGACGTGTTTTTAATAACACAAACTCGTTTTGATGTAGTATATGAATTCCATTAATATATTTCATGGTAAATGTTATAAGTGCAAGTTAACTGTGTAGTAAAGTAAAAACATTTTTTTGGTCAGACATCCAAAAAGGATTGAACAATGATTTCAATCATGAGCAAAGTCTCACTATGATACATGTTTCATGCATGATACATGTTTCATGCATGGTGGAATGTTTCCTATAGGAATTTTGGTTCATTCTAAATTGACCTAAAGTGTTGGAAATTCTATTAGAGTTTAAGATTGATGATAATTTTAACTTTCTATATCGTCGAATTCCAACAAAAAAAACAAACTTTACTATAAGATTAGATGGATCCAATAATATATCATCATCTTTTAGGGTTTAAGGGAGTCCTAGTCTTTGTACTAACCTTACCATTCACATTCAATTTAGTAATTAATTTATGGTGTCATCTACATGTGCTTGATACTCACAATTATGATTTAACATATTGTTGCATGGTTTAATCTTATCTATATAGGAGATAGGGCATGAATGAGATTAGGGAAAAATTAGAGACTAAATTTCATCATTGGGTTAATTTTCCATGTATTTTTTCCAAAAAACAATGGACCAATTTTTATTTATTTAAAATAATTCACCCAAATTTTATAGGATAAAAGTATTTTACTTTAAATATCGTCAAATGTTTTTAGAAACTATATAAAATCTTTAAAATTTTGATTTTTAAAAAATTATCACCAAACATTTTATGAAGGACATTTTAAAAATGAATACAAATTACTAAATTTTTTAAGCTTTATAATAAATATAATTTTTTTAATTTTCCGTGAATAAATAGATTAAAAAATAATTATATTTGATAAGAATAATGGCTTGTTATACTCTTCGAACTCTTTGAACCTAGAGTCGAGGTTAGGATGAGTAACTATGTTGAAACTAATGTGACATAGATTGAGGTGTTGAAAAACAAAATAGAATAAAGATATTAAATTAGAATTAAAACAAACTATATACAAAGCATGCAAGGGGTCATGCTTATTTACATTATTAATGGAAGAAGTAGGAATTATATTATTGGGATAATGCCATGTCATTAATCCATGAGTCAACTCCTTTCTCCTAATGTGAATTTATTATTGACTTCTCTAGGTTTACTTTCCAGTGAGAGGGAAAAAAACTTATTAGGTATTGCTTTAAAGAATTAGGTATTGCTTTAAAGAATTGACATCATTCATCTTATTAGGTATTAACTATATGTGGTACTTTACCAAAATCCACTTATTTATTTGGGACATTTTACAACAATCCACTTATTTATTTATTTGTGGCACTTTACAAAAATCCACTTATTTATTTGGGGCACCTTACAACAAATCCACTTATTTATTTATTATGTTTATTTATTTTTCAATTGAGAAGGTGATTTTGCAATTATTATTCCATTATAGTTTTTGGACCTGCAATAGATTTTAGTTTTCATTTTCATACGCCTATTATATGTATTATATGTATTAGAGGATGTATTTTTAGTAACACAAACTTGCTTTGATTTAATATATAAATTTTATAAATTTATTTTCGTAAATATTATAAAGGTAAGTTAATTTTGTAGTAAAGTAATTTTTGTGGTTATAAATTTGATAAAAAATCGGTAATCATTTTAAGCATGAATATAATTTTTTTTTATTAAGATACAAGTTTCATGTATGGTAAAATAATGTTTTAAGAATTTATTTTAATTCTAAATTGATTTAGAGTATCAAAATTTGAAATCGATGAAAATTTTATTTTTATTTTTTTTTTTCGAAAGAAACAAACATAGTGGGGAGGCTAAAAATGATTCCTCACAACTATCCAAACTATATCCAATTGACGAAAATTCTAACTTCCTATATCATTGAATTCTAATAACAAAAATGAATCCAATAATATCTCTATCCCGTTTTCGAAATCTATCCAAACTATATCCAATTGACGAAAATTCTAACTTCCTATATCATTGAATTCTAATAACAAAAATGAATCCAATAATATCTCTATCCCGTTTTCGAAATCTAAAGATGGATTAGATGTCACTGTGACCCATTGTTTGGATGGTTGGATGTGACTCCCCTTGTCTTAGTTGAATTCAACAAGTTGTAGGACGTGAATCGACATATGTTGTAGAATTTTGATTCAATTCCACAAGACTAAGAAGTTACCTTTAACAAACGTGATATGAACATCTTATGTTACCATGTTTTGTAGTCTACATCCATCGCACATGGAAAAACATTAAAGCTTACAGGTATGTTTTTTTTTATATTTATTTCGTCGTCGTTCAAGAGAATACACTACATTTATTTCAACCTCATTCACCAACTTACATACATAGCAACATATTTGATTCCATCTAGAGTTCGAAAGAAGTAGACCTTTGATTTCATAAGCTGTTTGCATAATTTATGGGTTTGACTAATTTCTGGAGTTGTTCAATGCCATCCTCCTCTTTTTTTGGTCAACCACTCGATATTTAAATAATAGATTAGCACATTCTTAGAGTAGGGAAGAGGAATGTGATATTGCTTTGAGAAAAAGCTATTTGTTTTTTTTTATTATTAAATTTAATGATGATGATGGTTACTATTTATTTATATCAATTTTAGTTTGTCCAATTTTAAGAAAAATAATAATGAATTAATTGGTTTGTTTTAAATATTTATTTTTATATTTGAAATGATAAAAGAGAAGTTTTCCTAAATCTATATAGTTTTGATGAGTTAATAGGTTAGCAAGGTTCTCAGTGTCATAGATATTTTGAAATTGAGATTTAATGTGGACATAAGCTAGCTATAATGGAAATATGCTTTTGATCGTTTAGATTGGGGTTATGACCTCTTTATAGTGTCTTCATTTCCTCTTATCCTCTATTTCTTTATTGCACCACAATTTCTTCTTAAATTTAGAAGTGATAGTATTTTGCAGAGTGACCTCTTCCTCTATTCTTCAATGGTTTAGCCAAGATGTAACATGTTTATGACAACCCCTCTTAAGTCGTATGTGTCTTTGACTAGAGTTCAAAGAAAACTTAGGATGCCTTTTTTCTTTCATGTTAATTTTTGTATGTGGGTACGTTAGGTACCTACTCATCGACATACTCTCAATAGGGGAATGACCAACTTTTATGAGGAGGATATGATAGGATATATTGATTTTAATTTAGGATTAAAAATTCTAAAAAATCTTTTAGATTTTCTTAAGTTTCCTTCACTATTCTCTCGAGATGTTGTCACCCCAAAATTTACATCCATATAAGATAAGAGGAGTGACAAGAGTCTCAAAGAGCAGTTTTTTTTTCCCTGTAACCATAAACCCATTGTTTTATAGTTGTTTTGAAGACCAAAATAGGATTTCCAACTCCATTAGTCCATTACTCAATGCTATAGTTTTAGTTAAGCTTGTGATGAGAGTCAACTCCGAGATATTTGTATGAATTGAATTCCTTAAAGTTGTTATTATCATACAAAAAATGTAACGCCCTTCTGGATGTTAACCTAAAACAAAGAACACAATTTACAAAAGTGTTTTTTTTTAATCAATACAATAATAATAGTAACAACATAAAATACTACATATGTAATTGATCTTCACTCTTCATATATGTATATATAGTCACCAATATATATACTCTATATTTGAATAATAGCTTATTAATTTGACCCCTTGGTCATTTAATCCACTTGTAAACTCCACAATGCTTGATGATAATAACAAAAAAAGTACAAGATTGATTCCAACGAAGAAAGAAGAATCTTAGAACTCCAAAGAAGTAAAAATTAAAATCATGAAGCTAAAACTCCAGGCAAAATAAGACAAGAGGATTAAAGAGTCACTCAGAGGAAAGTTAGATGAAAAGGGCAGGATCATTGAAAAGTTAGAAGCAAAGATAGTCATTCTAAGAAAAGATCTTCATAAGAAGGACATGCAACAAAACAACACAAGGATATTGGAGAATATCATTAACAATCAAAGACCTTACTATGACATATCTAGATTAGCATACAATCAGACGTAGACATAGAAAGGTTCAAGCTCCAAAATGACAGAGCAAGAAGCAAAACCAAGAAACTATGTAGAAGCAATCATAGGTCCCTCGAAAGAAGAAGACATGAAAACTCAAGAGGAACATTACACAGACATTGCACAACCTAGAAGATTTAAAAATCAGTATCAATAGCAGCCGGCTATAGAAATACCTCAAGAAGAAGAAGGATTCAAAAGATTAGCACCATTCAGAAGGTGTTCTACTCCCAGGTATCAAACTATTTTTCTTGGTTCATGTTATTCATGTTATAATTTTGGGAACAAAGCTATGAATTGTAGAGACAATACGAAGAACATAAGCAACGATGAGGGTTGTACAAGAAACAACTATCCAAGAAGTTCTCATGAAGCATAGAGTAGAAGCTAAAACAGATTTGGATCATTAAGTGATGAGGTAGAATGCTACATGTGCAACAACTTTGGACATATAACTAGAGATTGCAGACTTATTGTTCCTCCAAGGGAACCAAAGAAGAATATCAACAATCATAAGCAGGAACCACAAAGGATATGGATAAGAAAGAAGGATCAATTCAACACTGAAGAATGCAATCTTTCTCTACAAGCTCAACATAAGAAACGTGGATGGTATGTTGATAGTGGATTCTCAAAGCATATAGGTGATAAAGAGAGGTTTTTAACATTGAAGAAGGAAAGAGATGGATCAATTTCTTTGGGAAAGACAACTCAGCTAGGATTATTGGAAAGGGAACAATCAAGCTCATAAGTAAGGATGCCACTACAGAAAATGTTTTATTGGTTGAAGACAGGAAACATGATTTGTTAAGTGTAAGTCAAATGTGTGATCAAGGACACAGACTTGTGATTGATTCAAATAAGTGTGAGATAAGGAAAGAAGAATCAGGAAAGTTGGTAGCTACAACTGTAAGGAATCCGAGAAACATATATGTTCTAAATCAGTCAAGAAAGGACGATGAAAGTTGTCTCTGGAACAGAATAATGGGTCACACAAATTTTGATAATATTGTCGAAGTCAACAAAAGGGAAGAATTAAAAAAAATGCTCGAGATCTCAAAGCCAATGAAAATTCTATGCAAGCATTGTCTACAGGGAAAAAAGACCAAGACAAAGTTAAAGTCAAAGGAATACTACACAACAAAACCACTAGAAATTGTACATACTGATCTGGTTGGACTGACAAGAACAAAAGGAATGAAAGATAAACAATACTTCATGCTACTAATTGATGACTACACAAGAATGATTGCAGTTTGATTTCTAAACAAGAAGTCAGAGGCATTCAAAAGATTCAAGACATACAAATAGATGGTTGAAACCGAGACATAGTTGAAAATCAAGTGTTTGAGATAAGCCAATGGAGGATAATTTACATCACAGGAATTCATGGAATTTTGCAGCAAGCATGGGATAAAGAGACAATTCTCAATAGCCAGGACACCTCAACAAAATGGAGTTGTTGAAAGGAAGAACATAATAGTATAGGAAATGGCTAGAACCATGTTAATGGATTCCAAGTTGAAAGATGTCTTTTGGGTACAATAAATGCATATAAAAATTCACATTCAAAATAGGAGGATGCTCAGAAATAATAGTGATAAGTCTCCATACAAATTATGGAAAGGAAGACCAACAAATGTAAATCACTTCAGAGTTTTCGAAAGCAAATGTTACATGAAAAGAGAATATGGAATAATTGGAAAATTTGATTCTCGAGTCGATAAAGGCATATTGGTTGGGTACTCAAGCAAAAGGAAAACATACAAATGTTTCAATTTGAGACTCAAGAGAATAGTGGAAAGAATCAATGTGACGGTTGATGAGACAGATGGATGAAATATAAAAGAAAGTAGCAAATATTCAGTGGAACAAGATCATCAAGAAGATTTGAAAGAAGAATAAGTAGATGAAGAAGAAGACAAACCAGAGGAAGAGAAAGAACAACAGGATGTTCAAGTACCTCCAAACACACGAAACATACGAGTGCAAAAGAATCATCCATAAGATAAAATTATTGGAAATAAAGATGTCGGAGTTGAAATGAGAAGAAGAATCGGTTCACCAGGACAATAACATCTAGCACTATTGTCTACAATTGAGCCAAACAATTTTGAAAAATCCAAGAAATATGAACACGGGTTCAATGCCATGGATGAAGAGTTAGATCAGATAGAGAATAATGACACATGGGAGCCGGTTCGAAGACCAAGGAACAATAATGTCATTGCTACAAAGTGAGTATTTAGGAACAAATTGAACGAGGATGGACAGGTTACTAGGAACAAATCAAGATTGGTATACAAAGGATCCTCTGAAGTTGAAGGTATATATTTTGAAGAGACGTTGGCCCTATTTTCTAGGATGGAAAAAATCAGAATAATACTAGCTAATGCATGCTCCAAGAATATTAAAGTGTATCAGATGGACGTGAAATTAACTTTCCTAAATGGAGATCTAGTGGAAGAAGTTTGTATTGAGAAACCAAAAGGATTTGATTTATAAGTGAAGGAAAGTTATGTTTGCAGATTGAAAAATGCTTTATATGGTCTCAAACAAGCCCCCGGAGCATGGTATTTGAGACTGGACAAATATTTAAAACAACAAGGGTTCAGGAAAGGAAATGAAGACATCAATCTCTACATAAAAGTGGATCAAAACAATATATTGATTATTGAAGTCTATGTAGATGACATTATCTTCAGAAGTGATGATGACAGGATGAGTTAAAAGTTTTCCAAATACATGCAACATGAGTTTGAGATGCCCTTTCTTGGTGAGTTAACCTTCTTTTTGGGACTATAGATATCTTAGAGAAAAAAAGTTGTAACATCCCACTCTTGCGAGCACATGTTATTGATATATTCTTTGAGGACACTTCCGTGCAAGTGATTTGGTTATAGTACATGGTTATTGTTTCTCTTATGGAATTTTATGATGATGTTGATGGTTGTGATTGAACATTATTTGATATATATGTATTGACAGATGTTATTGACAAGTTCTTCCCAAGTGTGCATGACACTTGACAGATTGTGGATGTCGCTGGCATCACTGGACCTCCTTGAACTCCAGATTGAGTCAAGGAGTGGATTGTATTGGTTTGAGTATTTCATTTATGCATATGAGACATATGATCGATTATAGTATGATTTTGTATATGGATCATTGACAGTTCTTCGTTGATGGATGCAGGTTGACGAATGCTTGCTAATCTAACTCACATAAGGAGTAAAGGGGCCATGCACATAGATCATATATTGAGGAAGAGGTGTGGCAACGTCCCTGTCACAGCCTAATAACACTCCCTCTGTGGATCAAATTGTAGGTTAACGATTACCTAGTTCGAGAGGTCCACGATGTTGTGAGGGAGGAATGAGACAGTCGCTCATGAAGATTTTAAACGACATGCAATAAGGTGGAGTCCTTATTCCTTAGAAGCCCTTAGTCTCTCACAAGGTCAGGGATGATTTTAAGGATGGAAATGTATTTTAAAATGTAGAAACCTTAGCGAATCTTACTGATCCTTCATATGCCAACTATAAATGTTTGG
>ML779399.1:414044-445086 GCA_009831015.1 Picea engelmannii
GAATGGAGTGTTGACTCCAAGGGTTGGATAGCTACCAAAACCAATCAAAAGGAGAGTGGCACCCTTGGAGCACGAAGTTGCATCTTGAAGGGCACGTCGCGTAAGTAAAACTTGATTCAATGAATCTTGGTGGCCTGGAAAACCTTGAGAAAATAATTAAAACTTGAAACATCTTGAAGCATTGCCGGATTTAATTAATTAATAAAGGATGGAATTATTAATTGTAAATCCCAAGTGAAAGTCTAATCCTATTAAAAAATTAAGTCTAAGTCAAAGTTCTCGTAAGGAGACTAAATTAAATTATTAACTAAATCAAAAAAGGGGAATGATGTAAATAAATTTAAGAATTAAGTGAAATGAAATAAACCTAAAGATTTGATTTAATACACATGTGTGCAAGGAAATATCAAATTGGAATTTAAGATAAGAAAGGAATAAAGCTGAGAGAATATGTGTAAGCATAGAATGCTATCTAGAGTCTAACTACCACTAGTTTAACTGGAAGAAGACTCCTATTTTAACTCAACTCATATTTAGTAAGGCGTCAGTCATTAATTGGGAATATGGGGAATAAAGAGACAACTAGGAGTTATTTAAGGAGCGCATTTGGGAAATGTGAGGGAAATTGACTATTAATTAAAACAAAATATGGTATTACTTGTGCAACTTGGGGAGAGGGTGACAAGTGTAAGGGGGCAATAAATTATAATTTATTTAATTAAAAATCAATTAATTGTGAAAGTGGGGATGTGTTAGTGAGAGAATTCCTATAAAGAAAATGGTCAAGATGGGAAAGGGATCACACTGGTTATTGGTAAAGTTATGATGTCGAATTATTTTTGACTGGTTTTTACTTGTGAGAGTTGGGATACCCATATTGAGAGAGAGTGGTGGCTCTACCTTGCGAGGCAAGGTGGGAACTAGAGGATTTATGGTTTTGTGTGCATGGCCCATTTGCAGCTCGGGGGGATAAGGGGGAAGAAGAGTACCCCTAGCGTTGGTTGGAAGGTACCGATGAAGTCTCAATGATTGGCAAGCGAGAGGTCGGAAGGAACGCCAATTGCCAAAGATCATGTCCATTCCCATCTTTGTCGTCGGCTAAAATATTTTATGGAATTTGTAATTTCATTTGGATTTTAATTGTATAATCAAGTTTTTATAATTTGTTGTAGACTTTGTTGAATCTTGAATTTGTATAGAAAAACTCTTTGAGGGTTTTATCAGATATGAAAGAGAAATTGTATAATCGATATTTTTACATTGCGTAACTTCATTGAAAATGTTAAGGTTGAATAGACAAGCTCCTTGATGTTTTTAATAAAATATAGAAGTGGATTCCTAATAATTTCATTGTTATTGTTTTTCTCCTAAATAAATCGAAAATTTGTGTCAAGTTGTGTTCTTCCCCAAATCAAAAATCGATTTTTGCAGGCTCGTGTTGAGCATAGACTGTGCACTTAAGTGTTGATCATTGCCTTTTTATTTTCGAATCCTAGCTTGACTGTATATACATACAGGAGCATTGACCCTTTCCCTTTTGTTTAGAATCCCAAGTTTGAAAGTATGCACACTGTAAATGTTGATCACTTCTTTTTATTTTGAATCCCGAGTTTGAATGTATGCACACCAGAAACATTGATCACTACTTTTTCTTCGAATCTGAGCTTGAATGTAGATATGCAGGAACGCTTGGTCACTACCCATTTTTAAATTGAATCGAGGATTAAATGTATATTATATAGGAACATTTTGATCACTGCATACTAGTTGATATCTAGCCATGAATTAATCCCTTTTGATTTGCGCCCTCTCATCGCTCAATCTAGATGATGAATTCAGTCTTGCTCAGTGCGCCTTCTCATTGATCGATCAATTGATAGAAATCAAGCTTGCCTAGTCCACCCTTCTCCTCGCTCAACCATTGACAGGTTCTCTCTTTCTCAGTGCACCCTCTCATCACTCAATCATTGACAGAAATCGAGATTTCCTAGTGCACCCTTCTCCTCGCTCAACCATTGACAAATTCAGGCTTGCTAGTGCGCCCTCTCATCGCTCAATCCATTGAAAAATTTTGGCTTCCCAGTGCACCCTCTCATTTCTCAATCCATTGACAAATTTGGGCTTGCTGTTTCACCCTCCCATTTCTCAGTCCATTGACAAATTTGGTCTTCATGGTGCACCCTCCCATCGTTCAATCTATTGACAAATTTGGGCTTGCTAGTGCGCCCTCTCATCACTCAACCATTGGAAAATTCGGGCTTGCTAGTGCTCCCTCTCATCGCTCAATCCAGATGAGAAATTCAGGCTTACTCAATGTGCCTTCTCAACACTCGATCCATTGACAGATATCGGGCTTGCCCAATGTGCCTTTCTCAGATTACTCCTTAGGCGTCCAGATCTAAATTCCCTCTGCGTGAGCGCTTCCTAAATTGGTTGTTGTTTGGAAGGTGTATCTGAGTTCTGACCGGGGGCGATCGTTACTCTTTTGGAATGATTGGTTTAGTGGTGAAGGAAGTGGAATTTCCAGTTGCCCATCAAGGTTCTCATTTCCCCTTTAAGGATTCGTGCAGCCTCGCTGGCCCCTTATGGGTCGGTTTTATTGCAGAAGAGGGTCGTTTGAGGTTCACCCCCAATTATTCTCCCTATCACTAACCTTCCTTCCCTCTAGCTTTTAGCTTAAACCATATTTACTTACCTTCCTCCTAACGGTGGTTAAGCACATATTTAATTGCAAGCAGGGATGATTTTAGGGGCTAAATTTCTCTCATGGGTTAATTTTCCATGCTTTTTCCAAAAATGAGATTCACTATTTTAAAAATGATTCGCCCAAATTCTATAGGATAAAATTATTTTACCTTAAAAATAGCCAAAGTTTTATAAAAACTATATAAAATACTAAGAAATTTGAATATTTTTACAAAAATATCGCCAAACATTTATAGTTGACATATGAAGGATTAGTAATATTTGCCAAGGTTTCTACATTTTAAAATAAATTTCCATCCTTAAAATCATCCTCGGTTACAAGAATTTTTTATTTTCATTTGTTGGCGAAAGTGGTTATATTATTGTCATTGTGTCGGACCTTCTTGGATCCTTTAATGGGTATGCATTAGTGTTGAATTATTTATGTATTACTCAAGAAGATTTGATCTTCCTTGATGTATTATAATTGGAAAGGAGATTTATCCTCTGGAGCCTTATGTTAAAAGTTTAATTACAACTAGAGTTTCCTTAATTATTAACTAGATTGTAAGTAAGTATCAAGTTCTTTATATTCATTAAATAAGATTTTGGTCTCCTTAATCCTTTATAATTGGGTATGTAAGTTGTCTTGTTAGTACTTTACATATGACGTGATATGTGTTGATCTTCATATTTATTTTAGTAGATATATAAGACAACCTTGACTTCTATTTTTTGCTTATTATTGTCAATTCTAAAAGGGATATGTAATGAAAGATTACATTGAATGGTATGTCATGCTTAAGAAGATTGATCTGCCTATGATTCCTTAAATAAAATTAAACTTAGTCTTTGAATATGTATATATAGTATTAGTGGTTAGCTCCTTACTGTCAATCCCTTAGAACAATAAAGGAATAAATTGCTAGAGAAACACTAAGGGTGTGGTGTAGAACTTGACTTATGTACATAGTAACTCGTATCTTGTTTGGTAAGAATTACCCATAGATCAATCCTTGAATGTTAAGTGGTAAAAGCTGATAGATATAACATTCTTTCATAGTCTCCGATTATGTTTGGTAGACAAATAGATCATAAAATTCTTGAGCAATAATGTTGAATGGAATAATGAAAATACCTACAAGATACTATGAAGCTACTTATGCTCTTTTGGTCCTTGTCGGTCCTTATGTAATTCCTCTTTCTAATTCTACTTAATTATTGATTGAAGATTGACTAAGTTTAGTATTTATTCTATTTGCGCCATGAATAGTTGATGATTAGGTGAGATTGATGATTTGGTATGGATTGTGGTTTATGTTGGGCTATGGGATTTAGATACTTCCTCGTTCCTTAGAACAATCGCCAGTCCTGAGACATTAAATGGTCAAAATCAATCGGATGAATCCTAGAATTGAGCATTTATTATGTGTCTTGGAGGTCCTAACCATAAAGGGTAGTGTGGGTGGGTATTTATTTAATATCCAATGACATGGTTAACCAATTATTAATATTTTTATTCAGTGGATTGTGATGCGTTGATTTTTGTCATTGTTTATTATGATGACGTGATGATTATGTGCAGCTAATAATTATGACGATCCTTTGATTTTTGTCGTTGCTTATTATGATGATTTGATGATTATGTGTCTCTATTAATTATGTTAATGCATTGACTATGTGTTGTTAATATTTATGATGATGTATCTCTTGCGATGATTTTAATCATGTTGTGACGATTTTAATGTCCTAATGCGAAGAAGAAAAAAATATTTACCTATTGTACATCACTATTCGTTGTCATAATGGAGGGGTTGTTACATATGGTATCAGAGCGGGTTCAACCCCGCGACTTGGGATCATTACGCCTTCCAATGTATTCAACACTTGATTAATAACTTATCGCTAATTAAAATTGAAAATTTTCCATGCAAGTATTCATGGTTAGAGGATTCCATGGAGGTAGACGACGTGGTGCTAGGGGAGGAGGTGCAAAGCCTCCTGTATCATCCACGCCAAAGGGGTCTAACCCCCAAGGAGAAGAAAAAGTCATTGGGTATGAGGAGGTTGTTGTGGGGGATGTTGTTGGTTTGATGAGGTCCTTTCAGAGGATGTCAGAGGCCTTGATTAACCGACTAGATAGAGATGAGGCCAAAGTGTCTATACCCAATGAGGGTTCACAGGTCTCTCCAGCTGACAGTGGTAGAATTCACAGAGAACTGGAGAAGGTGAAGTTTCCCGAGTTCATGGGTTCCACAGATGACTCATCCATCGAGGCATGGTTGGAGAAAATGGTGATGTTATTTGCATTGAAGGGGAGTTCTCTTCTATGGTGGAAGACACTCCTACCTGAACTAAACATGGTCATCAAAGATGTGTCATGGGAACTATTAGAGGAGCGGTTATGGGAGAGGTATTTGTCAGAGGAATTCATTGAGTGCCAACTCAATGAGTTCAACGCCTTACGATAGGGTGGTCGTACGGTGTCGGAGTATGAGGCCAGATTCATGGAGCTACTTCGATATGCCCGACATCTGAAAATAGATAAGATGAAGTTCAACAAGTTTATGTTCAGCCTTAACTTCAACATTCGTGCAAAAGTGAAGATCTTAATGACTCATATATTGCATGATGCATTCCAGAAGGACCTCATAGTTGAGGAAGAGCTGACTAGTAGGGGTCAGGGAAGGAATCTTGCAAGACCGACTGGAAAGACGACGTCAGGAGCGCAACAACGTTAGACACCAGTCGAGCATACATCAGGGTGTCAAGATCAGTCTAGAGGATACATGTTCACGACACCATGACAACCAACTCCTCAACAGAGTACTCCTTACAAAGGACCACCACACTAGCAGTAGTGTCACCCATAGCAGTAACAATTTAGGCATGTTTAGCAGAACAGACCAGGATCTCAGGTTGGCATGCCAACATCCTCTACTTCGGGGACCACGAGTATTGGATTGAAGACCGGATGTTGAACATGTGGAGAGCCACATTACCAACGAGACTGTCTGGTTGAGAGGGCCAGAGCGATCGGATGAACAAGACACACTACGGTTGGATATTTGGGAAAGTCCCACAGGGTTCATGCAGCGGTGAATAACTACCAGGTCGAACACCATTCCACTGTGCTCGAGATGTCAGGTACAATCACCGACCAATTTGTTTTTATTTTTATAGATCCGGGTGCTACAAATAGATGTATTTCTAGTGGAGTGCTAAAAAGAATTAAGGTAAAAGAAGTCGAGCAGGAAGAGTTTAGATACATATAAATGGCTTCAGGTTCCAAACATAAGGTTGGAGGAAGGGTTACGAACTATAGCATTGACTTGGGATATTTTGTAACGAATGGAAATCTATATTTCACGATCTTAGGATCGTATGACATAGTGATTTGTATGGACTGATTGGAATCGCATGATGCGATACTCAAATATAAGATGAAACGGTTAATCTTGACAAATGATGTGGGACAGAGAAGAGTGATTGTAGGAAGAAACCAGGGAGTGTCCTTGAGGTTCATTTCTTCCTTACAATTATAGAAGATCATGCACAAAGGATGTAAGTTATATGAAATCTTAGCGCTAAACGAAAATGGTGAGGCAGAAGGATTGGAAAACCTTTTGGTAGTATGAGAGTTTGTGGACATGTTTCTATAAGAGTTACCAAGTTTGTAGCCCGAAAGAGAGTTGGAGTTTACAATCGACTTGAAACCTGGAACTGAACCCATAGCAAGAACGACTTATCGGATATCAACACCTGAGCTACAGGAGTTGAAAATGCAATTGAAGGAGTTGTTGGAATTGAGAATTACACATCGAAGTATGTCACCTTTGGGTACACATGTTATTTTCATAAGAAATAAGGATGGGTCATGGAGACTTTGTATTGACTACCGTCAATTGAATGAGGCGACGATTAAGAACCAACATATGTTGCCAAGAATAGACGATTTGTTTGATCAAATGAAAGGCGCAATGATGTTTAAAAAGATTCATTTGAGATCAGGATATCACCAGTTACGAATTAAAGTGGAATATATTCCTAAGATCGCGTTCAAGATGAGGTTTGCACATTATGATTTTATAGTTTTACCGTTTTCACTGACAAACGCCCCGGGGGTATTCATGATTTTGATGAATGCGGTGTTCCATGAATACTTGGAACAAAAAATTCAAGTATGTATTGATAACATACTGATATATTATCGGATGACGAAAGAACATGACGAACATTTAAGCTTTGTATTACAATGTTTACGAGAAAATAAATTATACGAGAAACTGTTGAAATGTTATTTTTTCCAATCAAGGATTCATTAATTGGGGCATGTTATATTAAGGATTCTCTAGCCGGTAGTGGTAGCATTCACAGAGAACTGGAGAAGGTGAAGTTTCTCGAGTTCATGGGTGCCACAGAAGACGCATTCACCAAGGCATGGTTGGAGAAAATGGTGATGTTCTTTTCACTTCGTGACTACACCTCCAACATGAAGGTCTGCATGGCGGTCTTTTAGTTGAAGGGGAGTTTTATTCTATGGTTGAAGACACTCCTACCTTAACTAAACGTGGTCGTCAAAGATGTGCCATGGGAATTGTTCGAGGAGCAGTGTCGGGAGAGGTATTTGTTATAGGAATTCATTCACTGCCAACTCAATGAGTTCAACACCTTACAATAGGGTGGTCATATGGTGTCGGAGTATGAGGCCATATTCATGGAGCTATTTCGGTATGCCCCCCCACATCTGAACATGGAGAAGATGAAGGTCAACAAGTTTATGTTCGGCCTTAATTTCAACATTAGTGAAAAAGTGAGGATGTTAATGCCTCATACATTGCACGATGCATTCCAAAAGGCCCTCATAGCTGAGGAAGAGCTGACCATTAGGGGTCAAGGAAGGACTCCTGCAAGACCGAATGGACAAACAATGTCAAGAGAGCAACAACATCAGACACGAGTCGGACATACATTGGGGTATCGAGATGCGTCTAGAGGATCCACGTTCATGACACCATGACAACCGACTCCTCAATAGAGGACTCCTTACAAAGGACCACCACACCAACAACAATGTCTTCCGTAGCAACAACAATTTAGGCATGTTCAACATAATAGACTAGGATCTCAGGTTAGTATTCTAGCATCCTCTACTTTGGGGATCATGAGTACTAGACCGAAGACCGGATGTTGAAGATGTGGAGAGCTAAATTACCAACGAGACTGTCTGGCTGAGAAGGCCAAAGCGATTGGATCAATAAGACACACTAGGGTTGGATATTTGGGAAAGTCCCACACGATTCATGGAGCGGTGAATAACCGCCAGGACGAGCACCATTCCACAATGCCCGAGATGTCAGGTACAATCACCGACCAATTTTTTTGTATTTTTATATATCCAGGTGATACAAAGAGATTTATTTATAGTGCAACGCTAAATAGAATTAAGGTAAAGGAAGTCGAGCAGGAAGAGTTTATATACGTAGAAATGGCTTCGGGTGCCAAACATAAGGTTGGAGGAAGGGTTACGAACTGTAGCATTGACTTGGGATATTTTGTAACGAACGACAACCTATATTTCACGATATTAGGATCGTATGACATAGTGATTGGTATGGAATGATTGGAATCGCACAATGTGATACTCAACTGTAAGACGAAATGGTTAATATTGACATATGATGTGACAAAGAAGAGTGATTGTAGGAAGAAACCAGGGAGTTTCCTTGAGGTTTATTTCTTCCTTACAATTATAGAAGATCATGCACAACGGATGTAAGTTATATGAAATCTTAGCGCTAAATGAAAAATGGCGAGGCGGAAGGATTGGAAAACCTTTTGGAAGTACGAGAGTTTGCAGACATGTTTCTAGAAGAGTTACCAGGTTTTCCACCCGAAAGAGAGTTGGAGTTTACAATCGACTTGAAACATGGAACTGAACCCATAGAAAGAACGGCTTATCGGATATCAACGCCTGAGCTACAAGAGTTGAAAATGAAATTGAAGGAGTTGTTGGACTTGGGACTTATACGTCCAAGTATGTCACCTTTGGGTACACCTATTATTTTCATAAGAAATAAGGATGGGTCGTGGAGACTTTGTATTGACTACCGTCAATTGAATGAGGCGATGATCAAGAACCAGTAGTCATTGCCAAGAATAGACGATTTGTTTGATCAAATGAAAGGCACGATGATGTTTTCCAAGATCGACTTGAGATCAAGATATCACTAGTTATGAATTAAAGAGGAAGATATTCCTAAGACCGCATTAAAGACGAGGTTCGTACATTATGAGTTTACAATTTTACCATTTGGACTGACAAACGCCCCGGGGGTATTCATGAGTTTGATGAATGTGGTGTTCCATGAATACTTGGAAAAAAATTTCAAGTATTCATTAATGACATACTGCTATATTCTCGGATGACGGAAGAACATGATGAACATTTAAGCTTAGTACTACAGTGTTTACAAGAAAACAAATTATACGAGAAACTGTCGAAATGTTCTTTTACCAATTAAGGATTCATTACTTGGGGCATGTTATATCCAGTGAAGGTATAATTGTGGATCCAATGAAAGTAGAGGCTATTATGGAATGGCCTGCACTGACAAATGTACAAGAAGTATGCATATTTATGGTTTTAGCAGGATATTATCGACGATTTGTCGATGGTTTTTCAATGATAGAAAATATGATCACCGAAATGAAAAAGAAAAAAAAGATGTTTGTATGGACTAAGAAATGCGTGGGATCATTTCAAGGACTCAAGGATTTATTGATGACAACACCGATACTGAAATTCCCTGACATGGACATGGAATTCTTGGTATGCATAGACGCATCCAAGGAAGCTTTAGGCAGAGTTTTGATGCAAGATGATCAATTGATCGCTTACATATCAAGGAAATTAAGAAAGCATGAGGATAACTAAGAAATGCATGATTTAGAGTTATTGGCCATTGTTTATGCCTTGAGAGTTTGGAGACACTATATGATTGGACGAAAATTCAAACTAAAGACATACCATTGTGGACTACAACATATATTTATGAAGAGTGACTTCAATGTGTGACAAAGGCATTGGTAAAAATTACTTAGCAAATACGATTTTGAGATTTCTTACATTAAAGGTATGGTGAATAGAGTGGTGGATGAATTGATTCAGAGACCACACATATTCTCGGTAATACCTCTTCAGACGAATATTTGAGAAGGATTATAACTATACAAATTGATGATGGATGGTACAAAGAGGTTAAGGAAAATATTGGACGAGACACCATGATGGTACCAAGGTTTGAAGGATATACATTGGACAATGACGGATTGATGAGGTATAACAATAGGATTTACGTACTGCCTAATGACGAATTAAGAAGATTAATCTTAAGTGAAGCACATCACTCAATGTACATGGCTCATCCAGGAGTCACGAAAATGAAGGCAGACCTTAAGCCTTTATTCTTCTGGAAAGGAATGAAGGAAGAAATAGTTAGTTACGTGGCACGATGTCTAGAATGTAAGCAAGTGAGAGCTAAACATAGAAATCCGACAAGATTATTACAACCACACATTATCCCAGAATGGAAATGGGAGGTCATTTCGATGGACTTTATAGTTCGATTTCCACTAATGACAAGGAGACATGACTCGATTTTAGTGGTAGTTGAAACTCTGACGAAGAGTGCACATTTTATTCATGTACGTACGACGAATCATGCGCCAGACATAGCCAGATTTTTTTTCAACGAAATGGTAAGGTTACATGGTGTGCCAAGAAGGATCATATCCGATCGAGGATTGGTGTTTACAGGACAATTTTGGACTAGTTTCCAAGAGGCTTTGGGAACACAAAGGAAATTTAGTACAACATATCACCTTGAGATAGACGGGCAGACAGAAAGAACGACCCAAATTTTGGAAGATATGTTGTGTATGTATGTAATGGACCAACAAAATTTTTGGGAATAGTTCTTTCCACTCGCAGAATTTGCATACTACAACAATGATCAAAGTACCATTAAAATGGCACCATTTGATTTTCTTTATGGGTGACCGTGTCGGACACCTTTGAGCTGGGGTCGACTTGAGGATAGGTTCCTGGTGGGACCGGAAGTGAACCAATAAATGGAAGAACAAATGAAAATGTTAACACAAAGGATTAAAGAAGTGCAAGATCGACAAGAGATTTATGCTGATGCACATCATGTTGACTGCAATTACAAAGTTGATGACCATGTTTTCTTGCAGGTGAAACTACACAAGATTTCGATCAAGTTTGGAAAGGGTGCTAAAATATCTCCTAGGTTTGTGGGACCTTTTGAGGTTGTGGAAAAGAAAGGACCCGTCGCCTATCAACTAGCCTTGCTTGATTCTTTGAGGCATATGCACGATGTTTTTCATGTATCTGTTTTGAGACATTATGTTAGTGATCCTACACATGTGATTGACATGAGTTCTTTACAGGTGTTAGACGAGGGTGCTCTCACGACAGAGCTAATCCACATTCTAGACCATCGCATTTGACAACTATGACGTCGAATAGTTGATCACGTCAAGGTGCAGTAGGACAATTATAGTCCGCACTCGGCTACATGGGAGGATGCAAATGACATGCGTCAACAGTTTCCTTACTTATTTGATAGATTAGACTTATATATCTTGACAGATACTTTTATTATTGCATTTATATACTCTTCAACTTTGGGATGAAGTTTGAAACAAGAGGGGGTGTATGAAACATCCCACTCTTGCGACAACATGTTATCAATTTATTCTTTGAGGACACTTGCGTGCAAGTGATCCGGTTATAGTACATGGTTATTGTTTCTCTTATGGAATTTTATGATGATGTTGATGGTTGTGATTTAATGTTATTTGATATATATGTATTGACAGATGTTATTGAAAAGTTTTTCTCGAGTGTGCAAGACACTTGACAGATTGTGGATGCTGTTGGAATCATTGGACCTCCTTCAACTCTAGATTGAGTCAAGGAGTGGATTGTATTGGTTTGAGTATTTAATTTATGCATATGAGACATATGATCGATTATAGTATGATTTTGTATATGGATCATTGACAATGTTTCGTTGATGGATGTAGGCTGACGAATGCTTGCTAATCTGACTCACATAAGGAGTAAAGGGGCCATGCACATAGACCAAATATTAAGGGAGAGGTGTGGCAACATACCTGTCACAACCTACTAGCAATCTTTTTCTGGCTCGAATTGTAGGTTAATGATTACCTAGTTCGAGAGGTCCATGATGTCGTGAGGGCAGACTGAGACAGTCGCTCATGAAGATTCTAAGGGGCACACAATAAGGCCAAGTCCTTATTACTTATAAGCCCTTAGGATCTCACAAGTTCGCTCGAATGGAGTGTTGACTCCAAGGGTTGGACAACTACCAAAGCCAGTCAAAAGGTGAGTGACACCCTTGGAGTACGGATTTGCGTCTTGAAGGGAACTTCCCATAAGTAAAACTTGAGTCAATGAGTCTATGTGGCCTAGAAAACCTTGAGCGAATAATTAAACCTTGAAGAATCTTTAAGCACTGCCGGATTTAATTAATTAATTAAGGATTGAAATTATTAATTATAAATCTGAGGTGAAAGTCTAAGCCTATTCAAAAATTAAGCCTAAGTCTAAGTTCTGGTAAGGAGACTAAATTAAATTATTAACTAAATCAAAAAAGGGGAATGAGGTAAATAAATTTAATAATTAAGTAAAATGAAATAAACCTAAAGATTTGATTTAATACACATGTGTGAATGAAAATACCAAATTGGAATTTAAGATAAGAAAGCAATAAAGTGAGAGAATATGTGTATGCATATAATGGTATCTAGAGTCTAACTACCACTAGTTTAACTAGAAGAAGACTCCTATTTTAACTCAACTCAGATTTAGTAAGGCGTCAGTCATAAATTGGGAATATGGGGTGATCCGTCGGGATTTTTCGAAATGACTATGGTTGAGTTATTATTTGCATGCATTAATTAACCATTAGGAAACTTTAACGAAAGAGCGAGGAAAGAGAATTAATTATACAGCCATTAACATATTTTCAAATCTGAAATGGAATGAAAACAGCAAAACCATAATGCACAAGTTTGATAACGGAGTTCGGCAACTTTGCCTACGTCTCCGGGCCTTTTCTCTGTGAGGGAGGCTTCTTGATTTCTTTTTGAAAGTTTATTAGTACATATTTACAATTGCCGATTGGCTCCTAGACTGATCTGGTCTTGTTCTCCATGATCTCTAGAATCTTTCACAACTTACGACACCTGAAACGGATATTCCGAACTCTCAGAAATCGTCCGACAGCATCTCTACCTCAACAGCTCCTCTGCCTCAAACTGGCTTAGACCTGGCTTTGCCTCAGCATCTCTGCTCTCCAAAACCGTCAAAAAGCTCTCAAAGCATGCCCAAATGGCCTCAACAAGCCTTGGTTAAATAGTTGGGAAAGTTGGTTTCCCTCTCCAACTTCCTCCCAAGAATTAGGCTTTTAAAAAGCCCAATAACTCCCAATTACATTAAAAATGGAGTTAAAATACATTAATTAAATCAAAAGTGGTTATAATAACCCACTTGAACTATAATGTAGTTACAAATTTTAGGCGCAGCCCCTTCTCCTGGGCGCAGCGCCTTTTACAAGGTCATATGAAGTGGCATGTGGCCACGCGCTATAGCGCGGGCCACCCCAAACGGGTTAGCACCTGGTCCTATTGTGCAACTATATGACCGTTTGAACAACCACCCGCGCCCATTTAATATAGGTTTTAATTTATTATAAATAAACCATGGGTTAGCATATATATAAACCCGCTTTACCATGTTTAAACCCCGCGCCGAAATCTCGCGCCGTTCTAACGCCGCCGTGGTCACATGTCTAAACAATGGAACCGGGGGTCGGGGCCAAGCCCCGGCCCGACCCCCCGCCGGTTATACCTTATCATAAATTTAAATACATTTAAATTCATACTCATTACAAAAGCCACCGCGTGGCATAGTGGTTAACGGATGAATGTTAAGTCGTTGCGCGCGCATGGAGGTCTGCGGTTCGATTCCGGTGGCTCCACAAAATTTTAAACAACGAACAAGCCAATAAACGGGTGCCACGTGGCAGCCCTTCATTGGGCCACGTGGCACCTTTTCATTTGCCCACATCATGCCACGTGTCGGTCTCCGATTCGTCCACGTCTGCCGCCACATCAACTTCGCCGTACTGCTCAGTCAACATGCCACGTCGGCGCCGTACCTTGCCACGTCACTTGAGCCACGTCATCACCACACGTGCTGCTGACATCATCCGACCGCAATGCTAACGTCATCATGTGCCACGTGTCACCCTTCCAGTGGTGACACGTGTCACCTTCCAATTGGTCAAACCGTACTCCGAAAAGCCCATAAATGCATGACACGTGTCACGCCCTAGAGCCGCCACGTGTCCTGTACGGTCCTGCCACGTCACTGTACGGCCGCCACATCACTGTACGGACTGACACGTGTCTTTACTGACTGTACGGACAGGTACAGTCAGCATTCCAAAATTTTCTCTGTTTGGCTCGGCGGACAGAATGCGATATCTTCCTCATCGGGACTCCGTTTGCGATAAAAATTATACCGCCGGAATGAGGAAGACGAGCCAGACACAATGGTGCTGGTTTCGTCAGATTTCGAGCACTTTCATTTTTGAGCATTTTTCATGCCCTGATAGGCTGCTGAATACGATTTCGGATCATGGAGAATAAAGAGAAATCTATGAGTGATTTAAGGAGCACATTTGGGAAATGTGAGGGAAATTTACTATTAATTAAAACAAAATATGGTATTACTATTGCAACTTGGGGAGAGGTTGACAATTGTAAGGGGGGGAATAAATTCTAATTTATTTAATTAAAAATAAATTAATTGTGCAAGTGGGGATGTGTCAGTGAGATAATTCCTATAAAGAAAATGGTCAAGATGGGAAAGAGATCACACTGGTTATTAGTAAAGTTATGTTGTTGAATTATTTTTGACTAGTTTTTACTTGTGAGAGTTGTGATACTCGGCTTGAGAGAGAGTGGTGGCTCTACCTTGCGAGGGAAGCTGGGAGCTAGAGGATTTATAGTTTAGTGTGTGTGGCCCCTTTGTGTCTCGGGGGGCTAAGGGGGAAGAAGAGTACCCCTAACATTGATTGGCAGGTACCAGTGAATTCTCAATGATTAGCAAGAGGGAGGTCGGAAGGAACGCTAGTTGCCGAAGATCATCTCCAGGACCATCTTCGTCGTTGGTTACGTTATTTTATGGAATTTGTAATTGCATTTGGATTTTAATTGTATAATCAAGTTTTTATAATTTGTTGTAGACTGTGTTGAATATTGAATTTGTATAGACCATCTCCTTGAGGGATTTATCAGATACGAGAGAGAAATTGTATAATCGATATTTTTACATTGCGTAACTATGTTGAAAATTTTAAGATTGAATAGAGAAGCTCCTTGATGTTTTTATAAAATCTAGAAGTGGATTCCTAATAATTTTACTGTCATTGTTTTTCTAAACTAAATAAATAGAAAATTTGTGTCGAGTTGTGTTCTCCCCCAAATACAAAATCAATTTTTGCAGGCTCACGTTGAGCATTGACTGGACACTTAAGTGTTGATCATTGCCTTTTTATTTTCGAATCCGAGCTTGATTGTATATACATACAAGAGTGTTGACCCTTTCCCTTTTGTTTCGAATCCTGAGTTTGAAAGTATGCACACCAAAAATGTTGATCACTACTTTTTATTTCGAATCCTGAGTTTGAATGTATGCACACTAGAAACATTGATCACTTCTCTTTCTTCAAATCCGAGATTGAATGTAGATATGCATGAATGTTTGGTCATTGTCACTTTTTAAATTGAATCGAGCATTAAATGTATATTATTAAATGTATATTATATAGGAATGTTTTGATCACTGCATTCTAGTTGAGATTTGGCCATGAATTAATCCCTTTTGATTTGCGCCCTCTCATTGCTCAATCCAGATGATGAATTCGGGATTTCTCAGTGGACCTTCTCATCGCTCGATCGCTTGCTCCTAATAATGGTTAAGTATAATTTTAATTGCAAATTTTTTTAATTTTTGTTTGTTGGCGTAAGTGGTTATGTTATTGTCATTATGTGAGAGCTTCTTGGATCCCTTTAATGTGTATGCATTAGCGTTGAATTATTTATATGTATTACTCAAGAATATTGGATGTTCCTTGATGTCTTATAATTGGAAAGGAGATTTATCCTCTGGAGCCTTATGTTAAATGTTTAATTACAATGAGAGTTTCCTTAATTCTTAACTAGATTGTAAGTAAGTATCAAGTTCTTTATATTCATTAAATAAGATTTCAGTCTCCTTAATCCTTTATAATTGGGTATGTAAGTTGGATGGTTAAGACTTTACATATGGCGTGATATGTGTCGATATTCCTATTTATTTTAGTAGATATAAAAGGCAGCCTTGACTTCTATTTTGTGCTTATTATTGTCAATTCTAAAAGGGATATGTAATGAAATATGTAATGAAAGATAACATTGAATGGTATGTCTTTCTTAAGAAGATTAATCTACCTAGGATTCCTTAAATAAAAAGAAATTTAGTCTTTGAATGTGTATATATAGTATTACTGGTTAGCTCCTTACTGTCAATCCTTTAGAACAATAAAGGAATAAATTGCTAGAGAAACACTAAGGGTGTGGTGTAGAACTTGATTTATGTACATAGTAACTTGTATCTAGTTTGGTAAGAATTACCCATAGATCAATCCTTGAATGTTAAGTGGTATAAGATGACAGATATAGCATTCTTGCATAGTCTCCGATAATGTTTGGTAGACGAATAGATCATAAAAGTATTGGGCAATAATGGTGAATGGAATAATAAAAATCCCTATCGGATACTATGAAGGTACCTATGCTCTTGTGGTCCTTGTCAGTCCTTATGCAATTCCTCTTTCTAATTGTACTTAATTATTGATTGAAGATTGAATAAGTTTAGTATTTATTCTATTTGCGCCATGAATATTTGATGATTAGGTGAGATTGATGTTCTGGTATGGATTGCAGCTTATGTTGGGCTATGGGATTTAGATACTTCCTCATTCCTCATAACATTCGCTAGTCCTGAGACCTTAAATGGTCAAAATCAATTGGATGACTTGAACATTTCTTATGAGTCTTGGAGGTCCTAACCATGTAGGGTAGGCTGGGTGGGTAGTTCTTTAATATTCAGTGACATGGTTAATCAATTATTAGTATTTTTCTTCACTTGATCATGATGTGTTGATTTGTGTTGTTTCTTATTATGATGACGTGTTGATTATGTGCAGATATTGATTATGACGACACGTTGATTTGTATCTATGTTTATTATGATCATGTGTTGATTATGTACTAATGTTAATTATGTTAATCAATTGATTATGTGTCGTTATTATTTATGATGATGTATCTCTTGTGATGCTATTAATTATTTTGTGATGATTTTAATACCCTAATGCGAAGAAAAAAAATATTTACCTATTGTACATTGCTATTCATTGTTGTAACGGAGGGGTCATTACAAAAGCTATCTTAATCTGTCAGGAAAAGTATATCAGAGAAATGTTGAAGAAGTTTGGAATGACAGATTGCAAACTAGTCAGTACTCCTATGAAAACAAGTTGAATGTTAAGGATGATGATTCCAAGGATGCAGATCAGAGACAATACATATTAATGATAGATATATTACTTTATGTGACAACTTCTACACCGGACATGATGCAGGAAGTTGGATAGGTTCCAAGGTTTCAAGCACCACCAAAGGAATCACATGTTATGGAAGTGAACATGATATTCATATACCTCAAAGGTACATAAGATTTTGGATTATGGTATCCAAAAGGGAAGAATATGTCTCTTGTTTCCTGCACAGATGCAAATTGGGCAGGTTGCATTGATGATAGAAGAAGTACAAGTGGGGAATATTTCTACTTGGGTGAGTGCTTGGTATCATGGCTAAGAAAGAAAAAATCATTTGTATATTTTTCCACAACAGAGGAAGAATACATTGCAACAATGACATGTTGTACTTAGGTTCTTTGGATGAAGAAGACTTTGCAGGATATGCAAGTAAAGTATGATGAGCCCATTTCAATACTTTGTGACAACACTAGCACCATCAATATTTCAAAGAATCAAGTGATGCACTCTAAGACAAAGCATGTTCCAATCAAGTATCACTTCTTACATGAATAGGATACAGATAAGAACATCAAGCTATAGTATATTGGGACAAAACAATAGATTGCAGATATCTTCACCAAACTGCTTGCAAGGGAAACTTTTGAGTATCTGCGATAGAAACTTGGAGTAGTTTCTTCCCCATAGTGTTCCACTCAACATCAAGATTAATTGGACAGGGGATAAAGAAACATAAGTCTTGAATAATTTCAAGTAACGAATCTTTTGAATGCTTTTCATATATACATCAAGGAATTACACAAGGAAGAACCATGAAGAGAAAAGTCTGTAGAATTAGTAGAGGCTTGTAGATAGAGGGAGTATCCCCATATGAGGAGTACCCTTTTCCATTGATCTCAAAGGGGGAGAGATAAAGAGTAAGACATGGAGAGATAGAGGCATTTAGTCAGGGGGGGAAATGATCGCAAGGGAAGCATGAGCATAGGGATTTCCATGCCTAAGTGTTTCCATCAATGCCAAAGGGGGAGATTGTTGGATACTTGGTTTGGACATTTGGTTTTCATTGATTTCAACCCTTAGAGAGTGATCTTACAGATTAATTTCAACCCTTGAATAATTTTGGTAGCCCCGATAGTGTTGTTTTTTTACCCTAAGTTGAATGAATAATACATATAGAAAGGACAGTGAGAATGCAGGAAATACCCTAATAGATGGATAGTACTCGTCGTGCCATTTTCGGTGATATGCAAAACACCATGCGGTTCCTCATGTTTAGGGAGATATGTCCTTGTAAAGTTGGAAGGCGGGAAGAGTGGATAAGAATCCCCTAGTTTTTTATAAGTCTTGGTTAGAGAGGTAAAGTTGTTGTAACACAAAAATCCTAGAAGCCCTAAAATAAGGAGAGGAGTTACCTAGAACAAGTATATAAGAACCTCAAGGAGTCATTCATAAGTACACTCACACACTTATTCATTGCTTATCTTTCTTGTGATCTAGTGATATTTTTCTAAGGTTGTAGTGTCATTTGATGAAGTAGAAAAGAAGGGTTGACAGAGAAAATATCAGAGCTACTGCAAAAGCCTAGTTTATGAGGTATACACGAGTTGCATGCCTGTGAGGGAGCGCATGTACGTGAGTTGCAGTGGAGGAAAGAGCGTATATATGTGGGTTGTACAAGGGAACATTGCATACATCTGAAAATCTAATGAAAAATTTAATAGATATTGGTACCATGTCCCTAGAGTCTGAAATCAAGTTCACAGGTCAACATTCTATAGGTTCAGTTCAAGTACAAAATATTTGGTACGGTTATTAGTTTTTTTTTTATGCTTATATTTTCTTATGATGTTGTGAATTCTTGAGGAATTTTTGGTATGGGTGGTCTTGTATTTGGATATGGTATATGTTGGTTAGTTGGTTGAGTGAGAAGTGCTCTTATGCATGGTACAACATTGATATGGTTCTTATAGTTCACATCCTTGATTTTCTTGTACATGGTTGAGGGTTATTCATGTTGTATGGTGGCATATGAATGAGGGATATGCATAGGGTCTTTGAGATGTTTCATTAATGACATGGTTCAGATCTCGATATGGTTGATGGTATGGTATGTGACACATGTTTTACATGGTTGATCCTCTAGTTCATGATTCACTACTTATTGTTGATGTATCTTTTGGTTCATGATTGATGCATGAGATATTATGTATATTGGTATACACTTGATGCATGGTATAGTACATGTTTAGTTGGTTGATGATCAGATACAAGTTAATGAGATAGTGCCAGTGATAGTGACAAAGTTGTGACAGTGACAGATTTGTGACAGTGATAGAGTTTGTGGCAGTGATAGTGGTAGAGTATGTGATAGTTGGTCTACATTTATATTTCAGGGAAGAAGGATGGGGAAAGGAAAGGTGGTTGTAGCCACCTTTCGGTTGTAGCTGGAGAACCTATGTGGTTGTAGCCTCCTTCTAGTTGGAGCCAAACAATTAGGGAGTTGTAGCTTCCTTCAGGTTGGAGCATGATAATAGGGGGTTGGGGCCTCCTTCTAGTCATAGCTGGAGAATCATAAGTTGGTGCTTCCAATGAATGTATTCTTTTGATATATAAGAAAAAAATTCCATGGTTTTCTCTTGTTTGGGTTTACATGCAAATTCCAGTGTATTGTGTATCTATTGTGATGTGATGTTGTTTATTATTATAATGTTGATGATATATTGAATGCTAATGATAAACTGCTGAATGTTGTTGAAGAATAAAATGTGGTCAAAGTACTATAATTGTTCATTACTGATTCATCTCCCCTCTCATTAATCCAACAGTTGGACTAGGAAAGTGAATAGCTAGTATTACTTACCATAGAGGACTTAGCACTAGGATCTTAGGTAGAGTTAGCTAAGGATACAATTTTGTAGAAAACGTCTACAACAACCAAATGGGAAGTATGAACTTGGGTAGGTTGGGTTGAAAGGACAACTTTTGGGAAAGGTTGGGTGGTACCCCAAGGATATAATAGAGGAAAATTTTTCTTGCCTCCTTCAATAAAAAAAACTTGGGGACAAAACCCTCCCTAATTGGGGAGGTATTATCCAAAATGTATCATTATATAATTTTTCATCTAAGTTTGCTAATTTTGGCTGGAAAAATTGGAGATATTAGCTTGTAGGAACCATTTTAGGGGTGGGTGCCTCTTTGGTGATTTAGGGTCAAATTTTTTTTTGGAGGTTGTTTGATTATATTATACACATTGAGAGTTTTCCAATGACATGAAAATCAACACAATTGAAATTTTTACAAGGAAGTTATAAATCTCACAAGTTGACCTCTTTTTTTACCACTGTGATACCAAGTGGATTACATGTCAGCTTCCATTACTCACAATATGTGGAGCTAGTCATGTGTGGAATTTTATGAAAATTATAGAGGGTCCAAAACCCTAACCCTATCAATATTTGAGGCATGTAGAACCCCTAACCCTAACCCTAGATGGATATCAAGCCATGTTAAATATTGTGTTGCTAGAATAATAATGTTGGAATATTCACGAATACTGAGAGGGGGGTTGAATTAGTATTGAGAACTTTTTACCATTTTTAACCTTAATCAAATCAAGTAAACATTAAAAATTAACAATGATATTCATTATCACTTAAAACATACACATAACACAATGATTTTAACATGGAAACCCAAACGGGAAAAAACCACATAATGATTTGCTTATATCATGTTAAGATTACATTCATGGGAAGCACCAAATTCCAAGATTCTCCAACATCAACTCAAAGGAGGAACCAAACCCCTGATTTACAGGCACCAACACGATGAATAAAGAAACCAATCTTCCCTAGCACCACCCTACAAACATTAAATAAATATTCTTCCAATCAAACTTCCTTGTACCACACAACGATCCTGAGACGTTCCTCTTTCATTATTTCTGCTACTCTTCTCACTTTTTTTCCTATGAACTCATAATTTTTGTTACATCTCTCCACAACCAAAAACTTAAAATTTAGAAGATATTGGATATTTATATAAAAATATACACCCAAATATTTGTCCACATATCCAAAGAATATGGGGTCGACTCTAGATATCCACAAAACCAGGCTACACCAATGTGTCTAAAACCACTTCTTTTTTGTGCCCAAATTGTTCAATAACGATCTTGACATACAACTACCATCAGATCTGTTCCAAGATTCAATCTCATCCATCATTTTTCTTCATTGTCGCACAACACACCCTCAACGCTCAACAACCATCCAATCTATCGTTGATTTGATCTCAACCATTGATCTTCTTAACACACAACTATCAAATATTCTTCTTGAAACAATCATGGCATTTGATCCATTCACTACACATAAAAACATGCAATGTAACCATAATTCATGACAACCATATAATCTAGACCTTGGATTAATCTTGATTGTTGATCTCATTTTACAAGACTTAGGAAAATTGTCTAAGTCTTACCATGGGTTCATGGATCTATGTCTCATTTATTCACACATTCACAACCTCCAAATTGCACCCTCAAGTTCCACCACACTCATTTTTCACCCACACTTAGACACATTTTCAAATATTTCACTATGGGTATTTTAGATTGTTTGATCCGTGACACATGGAAATTTTTTGGGTCATCACATCTATGACATGTGGCTACCTATTGGGCCATCATATATCTCTCCTTTTAGGTCGAATGATCTATGACACGTGGAAATATCCTGAGCCATCAGATCTCTCACCCTCTGGGTCATCTGATCTCCCATTATTGGTATTTAGTCATTTATTCATACTTAGACAATTCTTCAAGATCTTACCATGGGAATGAGGGATTTTCTCTTATTCTTCTCATCTTCGTAATATTCCTCCGTGCTCAAGATCTCCATGAAATCTGAATTCTTAGTCATTTTTCGAGACTTCTCTGTCCATCCAATTCTTGGTACTTTTTTCTTTTTCTTTTGATATTTTATGTTCCATACTTAGTATTTTAAGTTCAACTGCGAAAGTGGATTTTATCGCAATGCTTTGAAAAGTTCTCTCTTGTCTGTCCGACCTTTCTCCATCCTACACTTATTCGTATTTCAATATTTCACCGTGAGTTGTAGGACTTTAGAATTTCCCTTATTCTTGTGGCTTTGTTCATCCTTTCATCCATCTTCCATCCAACACTTAGTAATTTTCTCATATTATTCATAGAACATTCGGTCCACGAGATTTCTCTTGTTATTTACATACCTACGATTCTTTGTTGCTTTGTGACATATTGATACCTAGCCATTTTTCCAAGATTTCACCATGGGTCTGCGGAGCCGTTGGATTATTTCATTTCTTCGCATATACTTTCAATTCTCCACCACTCCATTACGAATTGGGACTTCGTAATTTTTGAGTTCTCACCGCGGGCCTCAAACCTTTGATCTTGGTTGTTGATCTTAGATAATAAATGGTTATGATTTAACTATCTCCATGTCCACTGTTCTTAATACCAAAATCTTACTCTGCATACAAATTTTTGTATCTCCTCTATTCACTTTCAATTGACGTAAAATATATTTTTCAATACAAATCCTTCAAATATGATTTTCCCAACGAATGAGGGATATAAGAACATTTGATTTTTCCTTGCTATTTCTTGCATGCTCGAAATTTTTGCGCCCTAGGACTTTGAATTCATCTCGTGCACTTTTCGTGCTTCCTTGTTCTTCCTCATCATTAATATGAACATATTCTTCATTATTTATCTGTTTCCTTGTGCTTCTTCTCGAGATCCTTCACCGTTATTAACATGGAATCTTCTTACTATTTTCTTGAAGCATAATACACAACAACATTAATCAAGGACAACACTATGTCTAATTTGACATCAATGACAACACAATTTCCAACAATCTCCCCCTTTGTCATTGGTGGAAACACCTTCATAAATGTTGTTGGCCTATACAAGTCTCCCCCTGTCTCTTATCTTTCCCCCTTTGACATCAATGGAAAAGGGATTTTCTCTCCCTTACAATGTACTCTTAATTTTCTCCTCTACAACCAACAAAGATCTTGTTTTTCTGAAGCTCCCCTTGAGATTTTGGTTCTGTTGAGCTCCCAATAACTTTCAATTCAAGTTGTCATACCTTGATAAAAAATTGGGAATGACTCCCATATTCTGTCAGAGATACTCAAATTTTATCTAGACAATGGTTTTGTAAATATGTCTACAACTTGTTCCTTTGTTGGCACATATTCTAGTTTTACAACTTGGTTTTCAACTTGTTCTCTTAGAAATTGGTACTTGATAGGTATGTTTTTTTTTATGAATGCATGAAAGGGTTCTTAGAAATGTTTATTGTGATGATGTTATTGCATAGTATAGCGATTGGTTGTTTGTAATCAATATGAATGTCTTGTAAGGTCTACTTCATCCAAAGAATTTATGTGCAACCAATTGTTGCTGCAATATATCCAACTTATGTAGTTGACAAAGAGATTGATGAATTCTTTTTGCTCAACCAAGAAACTAGTCAATTTCCTACAAAGAATGCACTTCCACTTGTGCTTTTTTGGTCATCCACAGATCCTACCCATTCAACATAATTGTATTCTTTCAGGGTAAAATATTCACCTTTTGGATACCACAGTACATAGTCCAAAGTACCCTTGATATATCTGAATATTCTCTTAACTTCCTATACATGAGATTGTTTTGGTGTAGATTGAAACCTTGAAATAATTCCGACTTCCCGCATCACATTTGGCCTTGAAGTCATTACATACAACAAGATACCAATCATAGACCTATACAATTTTTGATCTAGTTCTATGGATTCATCATATTTTCTGAGCTTGCATCCTATGGTCATAGGAGTGCTAACTGGTTTGAAATCCTCCATTTTAAACTTCTTGAGCTTCTCCTTAATGTACTTCATTTGAGATATAAATATACCTTTGTTTAATTGAGAGATCTATAGTCCTAAGAAGAATGATATCTCTCCTAGCATTGACATCTCAAATTCACTTTGCATCTTTTCAACAAATTTTTTTCTTAGATTGTCAACATTACTTCCAAATATTATATCATCCACATAGAAAATAATTGTTATCATGCCTTTGTCCTCCCTTTTGATGTAGATGTTGTTTTCAAATCCTCTTTTGAATCCTTATTGTTGTAGATACATGTCCAGTATGGAGTACCAAGCTCTAGGGCCTTACTTCAGTCCATAGAGGGCCTTTTTGAGTTTGCAAAAATAATCTCTATCTTATGATAGCTGAAATCCTTAAGGTTGCTCAGTGTACACTTATTCCTCTAAATTTCCATTTATAAATGATGATTTAACATCCATTTGATAAATTTTGAGGTTTTTGTAGCAAGCAAATTCCAAAAACATTATGATTTCTTCCAATATTGCTACAGGAGAAAAAGTTTCTTCAAAATCGACTTCTTCAATTTGATCGGGTCCTAAACTTCCAGTGTCATTTTGAGTCCCTAAACAATATTTTTTGGGCCCGTCACAGTCACATTGCAGGATTTATCCAGAGTGTGATGGAAAAATGTGTATTCCTCAGATAGACCTTTCCAAGGATCTATCATGCACCCCAAATGAAGATTGTATGCAAAATTTATGCCCTTGAGAAGAGATGTGATGGCTACGCTCATTCACAAGAAGATGATGATGTTTACATTGAGGCTATAAAGGCCTTTTTTAACATAAAGAAAATCCAAAAACCTAACCCCAGAAGATGAAATTCCAAAAGGTTTGTGGGCCCCTATGGGGGTAGTTGATACATCAACTTCTCAAGGGAATAACTTTTGCATACAATCTTTATTTTGGGTTGGGGTTAGGGTTTTGGATTTTATTTATGTTAAAAAAGGCCTTTAGAGCCTCATTGTAAACATCATCATATTCTTGCAAATGAGCATAAGCATTACATTTCTTCTTAGAGATAAGCTACAACCAGTCTAGTGAGTGCATTCACTGTATATTTTTATAGTTCCTGTACATTTCCGTCTTTAATAAAAATTGTTCATTATTGTATCTATGTGTTTCTAGCATTATATCTGTGTATTTATGTGTTATATTTCCTCCATTTCGTTCTCAAAATAATCTAGATCACAATTTTAGCATATCCCTTGCATACTAATCTTTCTTTGATTCTTACTCCATGTCCATTTTCATTTTGTTTAATCCAAAATACTCATTTAGTGCCTATTAAAGTTTTATCCTTGGGTCTAGGAAAAAGATTCTAGGTTTGATTCTTTTCAATTTGATCCAATTCATCATTCATGGCATTGATCCAATATTCATCTTGGCTAGATTCTTGAAAGTTATGAGGCTCTATTATAGATAGTGAAGAAAATTGTACTTGATTGTTTATTCTTCTCCTTGTTTGGGGTCCTACACTCCTATCTCCAAGAATTTGGCTTTCAGGGTGATTCTTTTGTACATACCTTGAAGGATTTTTGTGTCCTGTCTTTTTGCTTTATCTGCTTCTTCTGTTTGCGGATCCTTATTTTCTTGTTGTTCATCTTCTTGTTGTTCTTCTTCTTGTTGTTCTTTCTCTTGACGTTCTTCTTATTGATGTTATTTTTATTATTGTTCCTATTCATGTTTCCCTTCTTGCAGACATTCATCACCTTCTCTGCATTTTTCGTCTTTTGAAATCTAGTTTGTAACATGTGACATTTCATCATCCAATTTCACATTTGTACTCATTACTATCTTGTCCAACAAACTAGATTACAAACCATATTTTGAAAGTGGATGACATAACATAACATGTGTAGATGACTACACTAGAATAACATAGGGGGGAAGTGGATGATGAAAAGCCACATGTTAATAATGGGGGATTGTAGCATAACATTTGTAGATGGCTACACTATAATAAAATTTTTGATTGTAGAATCTATAGGATTTACTGTCAGATGAGTAACCTAAAAAATTTCTTTCATCTGTTCTAGAATCAAATTTACCCAAATTATCTTCACTTATCTTTATGTAAAATTTACTCCCAAATACTTTGAGATAATTAATTGTTGCATGTCTACCTTTCCACAATTAATATGGTGTTTTATCATGGTTTTTTCTAGGAAAACATCTATTTATAATATGAACAACAATGTGTATTTCTTATGTCCAAAAAAATCTGATAGTTTGGAGTCATTTAACATAGTTCTTGGCATTTCTTGCACGGTCCTGTTTTTTCTTTCCGCCACACCATTTTGTTGTGGCGTCCTGGTTACTAAAAATTGTATTTTGATTCCATGCATCTCACAGAAATTCTCAAATTCGTTTGAGGTAAAATCACCGCCATTATTTGATTGTAAGCACTTGATTTTGAGGTCAGTTTCATTTTCTACTAGATCTTTAAACACCTTAAACTTATTGATTTCTTTTGATTTTTTCTTTAGAAAGGAAACCCATGTGATTATAGTGTTGTCATCTATAAGAAACATAAAGTATTTCTCACCTTGTAATATTTTAGTTATGCTTGGTCCACATAGATCAATATGAATGAGTTGCAGAGGCTTTGAAGTTGAATGCTCCTTTGTTTTGAAGGTGACTATGGTCCGCTTTCCATGTTGGCATTGTTTGCAAATGGGATTTGAGGGTTTTAAAATTAAGGGAAAATCCCTTACTTCCTTCTATTTGCTGATTTTTACCAAATTTCCAAAATTGATGTGTCCCATTCCCATGTACCAAACCCAACTTCAATCTATTTGTCCCATGCAACATTTCTCTCCTTTTACTTGATCTAAAATGTAGATGTTATTAGGAGTCCTAAGTGTTGTAGCAACTAGTCTACCTTATTTTTCACTTCTTATGTCACACTTTTGAGAGTCAAAATCAAGAATATGTCCTTGATCACATATTTGACTAACAGTAAGAAGATTGTGTTTCATATCTTCAATCAACAATACATTTTTTTCTTTGGCTTTCTCACTTCCAAGACAAATTGTTCCTTTCCCAATTATTTTGGTAGAATTATCATTTCCAAACATGACATTTCCTTCTTTTGTTTTACTAAGGGTTAAAAACATGTTCCTATCTCCTATCATGTTCTTGGAGAATCCATTGTCAATATACCATTGGCTTGTGTTGCTTTGAGCATGTAGAGCTAGATTGTTTTGTTCCCCTTTTTGTCAATCTGTTTTTTTCTTGCATACTCTTGTGTTTTTTTTCTCATGTTTAGTAGAATATTTCTCATTCATGTTTTGTCTGGTGGATTCCAATATTATTCTAAACTCATGAGCTTTGTAACCAAAGTTATTACATTTGTAACACTCAAAATTAGCTCTCACAAGGGGAACAAAAGGATTATAATTTATGTCCGCAAACTCTTGAGTCGTTATATTTTTTACATAATCATTTATGGTAGTCTTGTATGTATTTATACATTTCATATAGTTATATCTTATATTGTCCCTGCAGTTAATGGCTTTATGCCCAAAATCATGACAAGAAAAATAGTTACCAAGACGTAGATTTCGATACCTTGTTGTAGGAGGTATTTTTGGTGGAGCATTTCTATTCGTAAACCTTTGAGATGTTCTATTTTTCAAATAATCATCCTTGGAAGCATTTTCAACACTTATTGTTGTGGGAGGTCTTCGGGGTGGAGCACCCTTTTCAAATTTGACTATGTTGGGAAGATAAGTGATCTTCTATTGATATTCCTTTTTCTGTTTTTTTTTTCTTTATTTTTTATAATGTTTCCACTGGGATTGGAACTCCTAAGTACATGTGTATAGCTTTGAGTCTTTTCACCTCTTTCTAGTATCTCAAAATCAATATTTTTCTGACTATTGTTGTAGCCAAGACCATTTCTATCAAATGGTGACCTTTGGATATTTAGAATGTCTTCTAGGACCGTTGAACTATTTTAAAACCTTATATTTGTGCTCAATTGGGTGACAATATTATCTAATTATTTTCTTGGCAAAACAATTTCAAGCTCTCTTTGATGGAAAATATCCTCCATTTCTTTGATCTTAGTTGCCAAAATTTCTTCAATTCTTTTTTTTTCTTCTAATTGTCTTTTTATACCAATAGTCTTAGTTTCACTATTTCGTTCATGACATTATCATTTTTATTTTCTTAATTGTTCCTTGAGAGACTCATTTTTCTTTCTGAGTTTTTCCAGTTCATTTAGTGATCATATTAGTTTTCCTTCAAGATTAACCTCTCCTTCCTCATCAGGTTCTTCATGATTTGAGGTGTCATTAGATAATTCATTGATGTCCATGAATAAAACATATTATGTGATGTTGTCTTCTTTATCAGAGGATATTCCTTCATCATGTGCATACAAAATTTTCTTTTTCTTGTAATTCTTCCTTTTCCCTTCATTTTTGTCACTTATATAGTGATATTTGTTTTTCCTAAAGTTGGAGTCCCCTTTGTAAGGGAACTTAGCATCAAAATGTCCTACTTTACCACAATCAAACACATGAAAGAGAGCTTACCTTTGTATTTTCCAATTACTTGCTTGAGCCTCCTAACAAAGTTTCCATCCTTTGCATCTGATTCTTCTTCAGAGGAGTCATATTTTTGGTGTCCTTTTGAGCTTGTCCATTTTGATTCTTTGAATGCTACCACATGATTTGATGGGTTTTCCTACACAATTCTCAATGTTCTAATTTCATAGGTTGTAAGTATTCCATGTAATTCATCCATTGTTATAATATATAAGTCCTTCATTTCTTCAATGTCTGATATCTTAGGATAAAATCTTGATGGAAGTGTCCTGAGAACCTTTTGTACAAAAAATTATTCATCTATGGTTTCACCCAGTCCTTTGATAGTGTTAACAATATTGTCTACATGAAGAAGGTAGGATTCGTTATATTCATCTTCTGTCATCTTGAGATTTTCAAATTGTCCCCTATGAGTTTTTAGTTTTTCCTTCTTAAATTTCCCATTCCCTTCATATATATATTTTCAATTTATTCCAAATTTATTTGGTTGATGCACAATGCACAAATTTAGTAAATTGTGAGCTTGCTAATCAATCCATAATAGCATTCATGGATTTGGAGTTATTTTCAATGAGATTCCTAGAATTTACATCATAAAGGTAACTTTCAAGGGCGATGTAGCCATCTTTGACCGACTGTCAGGAATCTTATCCCAACGATTGTAAATATACTCTCATTCTAGCACTCCAGAAAGAATAATTTGATCCATCAAAGAATGTATATTTGTAAACTCTGTCTCGGTTGTCCATGCGTTCCATAGGAATCTGCCTTCCAGTAGTTACATTATTTCTGAAGGAACCTTCTATGAAACCAATTGTTGGAATATTCACCAATACTTACAGGGGGGTGAATCAATATTGAACACTTTTTACCATTTTTAACCTTAAGCACATCAAGTAAATATTAACAATTAAAAATTGCGTTCATTATCACAAAAAAAATACACAAAACACAATGATTTTTACATGGAAACCCAAATGGGAGAAAACCACATAATGATTTTATTATATCATGTTAATATTACATTCATGGGAAGCACAACATTCCAATATTCTCCAACACCAACTGGGAGGAGGAACCAACCCCTTAATTTACATGCACCATCCTGAAGGAAGTTCCAACTCCTTGATTTTCCAGCACTGACTGGAAGGAGGCACCAACCCCCTGGATTTACCAGCTCCAACTAGAAGGAAGCACCAAATCCCCAAAATACAAGCACCAACCTGCTAAATGAAGACATCAATCTTCTCGAGCACCACCCTGCCACCCTGAAATAAATCTGCTTCCAATCAAAATTCCTTGCACAATGAAACCATCCTAAGATGTTCCTCTTTCATTATTTCTACTACTTTTCTCACCTTCATTCCCATGAAATCGGACTCTTGGTTACATCTCTCCACAACCACACACTTAAACTTCACAAGATCTTGGATATTTATATAAAAATATGCACCCAAACATTTTTCCACATATCCAAAGAATATGGGGTTAAGTCTAGATCTCCAGAAAACTAGGTTGCACCGTCCTGTCCAAAACCCCTTCTTTCTCGTCCCTAAATTGTTCAAGAATGAGCTTGATGTAAAAGTATTGTTAGATATGTTCCAAGATTCAATATCGTCGGTCGATTTTCTTCATTGTCGCACAACACACCATCAATTCTCAACAGTCGTCCAATCTATCCTTGATTTGATATCAATCATTGATATTCTTAACGCACAACCATCATATTTTATTCTTGTATCAATCGTGCTCATTGAGTCATTCACTACTCATCAAAACATGCAATGTAACCATAATTCACAACTATATGATCTAGAAATTAGATTAATCGTGACCATTAATCTCAGTCTTAGGAAATTTTTCTAAGGCTTACGACGGGTTCGTGGATCTATGCCACATTTCTTCACACCCCCACGAACTCCAAATTGTACCCTCAAGTTTTGTCTCACTCATTTTTCACCCACACATAGACACATTTTGAAATATTTTGTTGGTTGTGGAGCCTAATTATCTTCCTGATTAAGAGGTCCTTGCTTTCAGCTGTGTTTATACCTCGTGAAGTATTTACACCCCAGAAGTATGTACACTCTTCCACGCGGGGGAGTGTAGAGGGGGGGTACCCCCTCTGCGGGGTCCGGGGGGGGGGGGGGGGGGG
>ML779399.1:449565-470779 GCA_009831015.1 Picea engelmannii
GTTTATACCCCATGAAGTATTTACACCCCAGAAGTATGTACACTCTTCCATGCGGGGGAGTGCAGAGGGGGGCTACCCCCTCTGCGGGGTTCGGGGGGCTATCCCCCCGGTTGGGGGGTCTGGGGGAAAGCGGGCCCCCAGTAGGGGTTCAGGGGCGAAGCCCTTGAAGCAAAAATTGCCTTGTAAAAGTATATTGTAATTTCATTGCAAATATGGACCATTCATTATAAGGTCGCAGATCTAATGGTAGAGATTATGTTAGGGTTTTTTTCCCTAGAAGGCAACCCTCTTTTATGAGGGAAATGTATTGCGGCTATGGATGATGGTGAATATTGTATTCTGAGAGAGGAGACCGTGAGAGAAAGAAGAGGAAGTTACAACGGGTTTTGTTGTAGGTTGTATCCCTTCATTTGTTGGATAATAATAAAGGAAGGACCTGGCAATTTCTCTGGTGGACGTAGCTCACACTGGGTGAACCACATAAATCTGTGTCTCCCTTGTATTGTGTGTCTTTTGTGTTTTGTTTCTGTATTTGTTTTATTTTATTGCTCTGCAGTCCTGTTTTTCTAACATATTTCATTATGGGTCTTTTGGACTATCCGATCTGTGACACGTGGAAATTTTCTAGGTCGTCATATGTTTGACATGTGTCTACCTTCTGGGCCATCGTATCTCTCTCCTTCTAGTCCATCCAATATGTGACACATGGAGACTTTATGAGCCGTCAGATATCTCACCCTCTGGGCCGTTTGATCTCCCATTCTTGGTACTTAGTCATTTATCCATACTCATCTAATTCTTCAAGATCTTACCATGAGACCATGAGATTTACTCTTATTCTTCTCATCTTCCCAATATTCCATTGTTCTTACTATCTCCGTGAAGTCTCAATACTTAATCATTTTTCGAGACTTCTTTTTCCATCCAATTCTTGTTACTTAGTTGTTTTTCCTTTTGAGATTTTATGTTCCAGACTTAGTCTTTTAAGTTCAACCATGGAAACAGAGTTTGTCGCACTACCTTGAAAAATTCTCTCTTGTTCATCGATCCATTCAACATCCTACACTTAGTTGTATTTCAATATTTCACCGCGGGTCGCGGGACTATTGCATTTCCCCGATTCTTGTGGATTTGTCCATCCGTCGTCCGCCATCCAACACTTAGTCATTTTTTCATATTATTCATGGAATGATGATTCTGTGATATTTCTCTTGTTATTTTCATACCTTTGATTCTCTACTACTCCACGACATATTGATACTTAGCCATTTTTCCAAGATTTATCCGCGATATTATTGCATTTCTTCACACATACTTTTGATTCTCCATCGCTCCATGACATCTTGTGATTTAGTCATTTTTGAGTTCCAATCGTAGACCTCAAACCTTTGATCTTGGTCATTGATATTAGAGAATCAATGATTACAATTTAACTATCTCCGTGTCCACTATTCTTCATACCAAAAAGTTACTCTACATCGAAAGTTCTATAGTTCCTTTATTCACTTTGAAGTGGCATAAAATATCTTTTGTAATATAATACTTCGAATATGATTTTCCCAACGAATGTGGGATATAAGAACATGGGATTTTGCCCTGCTATTTCTTGCATACATGAAATTTATCTGTCATGTGACTTTGACTCTAGCTCGTGCACATTTTGTGCTTCCTTGTTCTTCCTTGTCATTAATATGAACATATTCTTCGTGCTTTCTTTGCTTCCTTGTGCTTCTTCTGCAGATCCTTCACCGTTATTAACAAAAAACATTCTTACTATTTTATTGACGCATACCACACAATGAGAATCATCAAAGACAACACCATGTCCACTTTGACATCAGTGACAACAAAATTTCCAAGAAGGAAGGGGTTCCATTCTTATTGTATTGAGTATTGTTCCATAGTATATTAAAGCATTGAGATTGGGATATTTAAGCATATCAAAGGATGTGGAAGATCTTCTAACAACTATACAAGCCACAATGTTCATTAAAACTCCATAGTGAATGCACTTTCCTTGTATTTCTTTTCATATCTGAGAAGAAAATAACGAGGAACATGCCTCACCTTCTAGCTATATTTTTCTTTTATTGGATTTTCCTACCATACATTTTGTGTTCAATGTGTGAATGATGTGTTATTTTCTTAGCTTCTTTCATTTCAATTTCACTTTATTTTAGTATTTTGTGTGTCAAGGAAGTAATATTAAATATCAAATCTAAAATAAAACACTAGATAGTAAGAGATTGCATAATATTGTAAGATATGTTGGGATGGACTGTTCCACTGAAATATCCATGGTATTTTATAGATTATTTTTATAGCTATAATAGTTCCCATATTTAATTCTCACGGGCATATTATATTCATCATTTAGAGAATATACTTTTAATAACATATAAACTCATAGTGACTTTTCAATCATAATATATTTGTTCTTTTTATAGCTACAATAGTTCCTAGCTTTATTTCTTATAGGCCTATTATATGCATCCTTCAGAGGACGTATTTTTAATAACACAAACTCGTTTTGATGTAGTATATGAACTCCATTAATATATTTCATCGTAAATGTTATAGGTGCAAGTTAATTTTGTAGTAAAGTAAAAAAATGTTTTGGTCACACATCAAAAAGGATTCGACAATGATTCCAGGCATGAGCAAAGTCTCACTATGCTACATGTTTCATGCTTGGTGGAATGTTTTTGTTTTGTAAGCTAAAGTTTGGTGTTACCTAAAAAATTGAATCCATACATAACTGTGGAGGGTTTGGTAGCTGGCCTGCTAGTAAATTGGAAACCAAAACCAACACTAGGAGACCTTTAAGATGTTCATCATTGTATGAAGTTTAAGAGACAAAGTTTCTAAAAGTCTAAAAATATCGTAAAAAAATCCTAGATAATAGAAGTGTCTAAGCTTGCATCTACTAAGAAAAACAAAAACTATCATGAGATAAAAAAAATATTATCCATAACTTCCTGATTCATCCATGTTCGAGGGTGGCTTGCGCTGTGAAAAAACAACTTCATAAGGATGTCGATAGGTTCGGAATCTTGAACAAATAGGCTCTTTTGACAGAGTGTCAAAAAGAGCATCCATCCTTCTGAGAATAATCTCTTGTCTAAAATGTTGGTCTTCCACTGTCCCTCGCAAGTCAAAAATCATTTGGAGATGATCATCCAAGAGTCATCATTGCGTAGCGTTCACTCTTCTTGGAGAATTGGATACCAAATTTTCCTGGGGATGAATGTAATTTGGCTCATGGATTTTCGAAGGAATCTCTTCCTCAATTCGGAAGCCCCAATGCCCCTTGGGGGGATCCCATTCACCCCTAATGGCATGGATGGAAGCCCTGTCTAGAGGATTGTTGTCACTGGGAGAACCGGAGGTTGAGGGCCTTGCTCTGGCCTATTCGGAGGAAGCCAGATTCCTTCCAGCACCATCCATCATTTCCAAGATTTGTTGTGATGAGGAATGACCAAGAGAGGGAGGTAGAGTAGAAGAAAGAAAATGTCGAGCTCAATTTCCGATATAATTATAATAAGCCATACCCCTTTTCGATCGTCCTCGTTCTCTCAACATTAGTAGCAATAAAAAGGGGGAGAGTCAGATGCAGAGAGAACAATTCCATAGAGGGGGAAAGTTGAATGCAATAAGTTCAATACAGAGAGAGACAAGGAAAGACCAGGCAGGAGGGAAGGACAAAATACTGAACCACCAAAAACCCATTGTTATGGGACATAAAAAGGAGAGAGAATTCCATAAGAACATATAAGACCGTGCCTTGAAGTCGACTGCGATGGAGACGATTTCTCTGCAAACCTTAAGTTGGGGATGGAAAGTTTCCCATGCTTATTGTTTTAATGCCGCGTCCTAAGCTCATAAAGCCAAGCATTGGAGGTCAATATAGTGGGAATGTGGTAGCAGAGGAGGAAAACCTCCATTAATGCGCTTGGTGGACAATTAACACCCCATCTGAGGATGCATGGAGGCATGTTTCCCATAGGGGTTTTGGTCAATTCTAAATTGACCTATAGTGTTGGAAATTCCATTAGAGTTTAATATTGATGATAATTCTAACTTTTTGTATTGCTGGATTCCAACAACAAAAACAAACTTTACTACAAGATTAGATGGATCCAATAATATATCATCATCTTTTAGGGTTTAAGGAAGTCCTAGTCTTTGTACTAACCCTACCATTCACATTCAATTTAGTAATTAATTTATAGTTCCATCTACATGTGCTTGATAATCACAATTATGCTTTAACATATTGTTGCATGGTTTAATCTTATCTATATAGGGTGTAGGGTGTGAATGAGATTAGGAAAAACATTAGGGACTAAATTTCATCACTGGGTTAATTTTTCGTGTATCTTTTTCCAAAAAAGATGGATGAATTTTCATTTATTTTAAATGATTCACCCAAATTTGGTAGGATAAAAGTATTTTACTTTAAAAATTGTCAAAAATTTCTAGAAACTATATAAAATCTTTAAAAAAATAAAATTTCGAAAAATATTGCATAAAATGTTTTATGGTTGATATTTAAAATAAATGCAATTTAATTGCTAGTTTTTTTATACTTTGTATGAATTTTTAATTTTTTCTTGGAAAAATAGATAAAAAAATAATTATATTTAATGAAAATAAAGACTTAAACCTAGAGTAAAGATACTCTTTGAACCTAGAGTCGAGGTTAAGATGAGTAACTATGTTGAATCTAATGTGACATAGGTTGAGTTGTTTGAAAACAAAATTAAGATAAAAATAATAAATTAGAATTAAAACAAACTATACAAAGCATGTGAGGGGTATGACCAAGGTCATGTTCATTTACATTATTAATGGTAGACGTAGGAATTATATGTTCATTTACATTATTAATGGAAGAAGTAGGAATTATATTATTGGGATAATGACATGTCATTAATCCATGACTCAACTCCTTTCTCCTCATGTGAATTTATTATTGACTTCTCAACGTTTACTTTTCAGTGAGAGGGAGAAAAACTTATTAGGTATTGCTTTAAAGAATTGACATCATTCATGTTATTAGGTATTTATTATTTGGGGCACTTTATATCAATCCACTTATTTATTTATTTTTCAATTGAGAAGGTGATTTTTCAATCATTATCACATTATCGTTTTTGCACCTAGAATAGATTTTGGATTTCATTTTCATAGGCCTATTATATGCATTAGAGGATGTATTTTTAATAACACAAACTTGTTTTGAGTTAATATATAAATTTCATAAATATATATTTTGGCAAAATTATAAGTGTAAATTAATTTTGTAGTAAAGCAATTTTTTTTGGTTATAAATTTGATAAAGATTTCATAAGCATTTTAAGCATAATACAATTTTTATTAAGATAAAAGTTTTGTATATGATAAAATGATGCTTTAAGAATTTATTTTAATTTTAAATCAAGGATTTAGAGTATAAAATTTTATCAAAATTTGAAAATTTTAACTTTCAAGAAAACTTGAAAGAAAGTAGTTTTTTTTATATTTAATTAAATTAAAGGAAACATTCCATTATATATAGAATCGAAGCTATTGTAACAATATATTTATCCATGTAATTTTTAAGAGAATTGAATTCAAGTGGGGAGGATAATAATAATTCCTCACAACCATCCAAACTATACCCAATTAACCAAAATTCTAACTTTTTATATCATGAGATTCTAACAACAAAAATGAATTTAATAATATTTCTATCTCGTTTTGAGAATTTAAAAATGGATTAAATATGACTCTAGTGTGACCCATTGTTTGGATGGTTGGATGTGACTCCACTTGTCTTAGTTGAATTCAACAAGTTGTAGGACGTGAATCGACATATGTTGTAGACTTTTGATTCAATTCCACAAGACTAAGAATTTACCATTAACAAACGTGATATGAGCATCTTATGTTACCATGTTTTGTAGTCTACATCCATCGCATATGGAAAAACATTAAAGCTTACAAGTACGTTTTTTTATATCGTTCAAGAGAATACGCTACATTTATTTCAACCTCATTCACCAACACTTACATATCAACATATTCGATTCCATGTAGAGTTGGAAAGAAGTAGACCTTTGATTTCATAAAGTGTTTGCATGATTTATGGGTTTGACTAATTTGTGGAGTTGTTCAATGCCATCCTTTCTCTTTTGTTTTTTTAAAGGTGAACCACTCGATATTTAAATAATATATTAACATATTCTTAGAGTGGGAAGAGGAGTGTGATATTGTTATGAAAAAAACTATTTGGGTTATTTTTTTTAATAGTTTATTAAATTTAATGATAATAAAGATGATGATTGTTATCATTTAGTTAGATTAATTTTAGTTTCTCGAACTTTAAGAAAAAAAAATGAATTAATTGGTTTGTTTTAATTTTTTTTATATATATTTGAAATGATAAATAAGAATATTTTCTAAATCTAATAGTTTTGATGAGTTAATAGGTTAGAAAGGTTGTTAGTGTCATAGATATTTTGAAATTGAGATTTAATGTGGATATAAGCTATCTATAACGGAAATATGTTTTTGATCTTTTAGATTGGTGTTAATGACCTCTTTATAGTGTCTTAATTTTCACTTATCCCCTATTTCTTTATTTCACCACAATTTCTTCTTAAATTTAGAAGTGATAGTATTTTTAATGGTATTAATATTTTGTAGAGTGGTCTCTTCCTCTATTCTCCAATGGTTTAGCCAAGATGTAGCATGCTTATGACAACCCCTCTTAAGTTGTAGGTGGATTTGGTTGGAGTTTGAAGCAATTTTAGGATTCTTCACATCTTTCAAGTTAGTTTTCTTTTGCTTTTATGTTATGTACGTAGCCATAGCCATACTCTCAATAGGGGAATGATCAACTTCTATGAGGAGGATATGATAGGATATATTGCTTTTAATTTTAAGATTATAAATTATAAAAATGCTTTTGGATTTGCTTAATTTTCCTACACTATTCTCTAGAGATGTTGTAACACCAAACTTCACATCCATATAAGATAATAGGAGTGATGAGAGTCTCAAAGAGGAGTTCATTTTTTCCTATAACCAGAAATCCATTATATAATAGTTATTTTGAAGGCCTAAATAGGCTTTCCACCTCCAATAGTCTATTTCTTAGTGCTATAGTTCTAGTTAATCTTCTGATGAGAGTCAACTCTGAGATATTTGTATAAATTAACTTTCTCGAAGTTCTTTTTTTCATACAAAAATGTGACGCCTTTCTAGGTGTTAACCTAAAACAAAGCACACATTTTACAAAAGTGGATTTTTTTTTCTTTTTTCTTAAATCAATACAATAATTGTAGCAACAACATAAAATATGACATATGCAATTGAGCTTCACTCTTCATATATGTACATATGTCACTAATATACGTACTCTATATTTCAATAATAACTTATCAATTTCACCCCCTAGTCATCTAATTCACACGTAAACTCCATGTGGCTTGATGATAATAACAAAAAAAGTAAAAGATTTGATCCAGGTGGGTATTGGTGGCCACCCACCTATTCCAACTGGCTCCTCTTGTTTGTTTTTAGTTCAACACGTTCTTTTGTACTTCTTTGTAATTGTGGGTTCTACACTTCTGGGACTGTCTGAAGCCCTACACATATTCCAGGTGGATACAGGTGGCCTCTCACCTAATCCAACTGGCCTATTTTATATGTTTTCATGTTAACACATCTTATTGTACTTCTAGGGCCGTTTTGGAGCCCTAAACAATGTTTTTCTGGTTCGCCACAATCAAATTGTAGATGGAGTCAAATTTTGATGGCGCAATGTGTATTTCTCTGAAATTCCTTTCCAATGGGCTATCATGCGCTTAAAACAGAGGTCGTATGCAAAATTTATGACCCCGTGAAGTAGAGGTACCAACTTACCCATATGGTTAGGTTTTTGGATGTCTAGTGTTTTGGCATTCATGAGTAATATCAAAAAGGCCTATGGAGCCTCATTGTAATCATTCTGCTCAGACGGATGTGCATAGAAACCGCATCTCTTCTCAGAGATAACTACCAACATTCGAGCAAGTGTTTCAAGTATGTAGTTTTATAGTTTCAGCCTATTTCATTTATTCAATAGAAGATATTGTTCACTGGATATATATGTTGTTCTTCATATCTCTTTGTTTATTGTATGCAGTCTGTTAATCAGTTTGTTCCGCTCCTAAATCTGGATTGGTGGTATCAGAGCGGTCTACTATTCATTTATTTTTCTTCGTGCATGTCCTCGATAAGATCTGGGTACAAGAAGTTGGGACTCGCACCAATCAAGCCATTGCAAGATCGGTCACGTCGAGCCTGAAAATAAACCATGGGAGACGAAAAATAAAGATGATAGAGCAGGGGATCCTTTTAAAATATTTCTCGAGGAATCCCTTGTGCGACAAAGGAACGAAATGATGGATGACTTTGCACAGATCCTTCGATGGTTTCCCACATGAGAAGCATCTTCATCAAGCGGCCATGCAAGAATCTTCCATTATTTGAAGTACTGATAGATGCAGATGATGTACATAAATGGTTGAATCTGCTCGAAGGGTATTTTTCAGTCCATAATTTTTCCAATAGGGAAAAGATTACTTTTTCACTCCTCAAGGCCATCCCCGATTTTAAGGACTTGTGGGACACTTACTCTGATCAAAGGTCCATAGAGGAATATGCAATATTTGTGGTTTCCCCCACATGGGATTCCTTCCGGGATGTCATTAATAACAATACTACCATGTTGGAAGCTGCGAGGACTAGTACACCAGATGGACCACCTTGCGTCAAGAAAGGGACTAGATAGTACAAGATTTCACCAATATTTTCCGCACCCTGCGCACCATATTGGGTATCAAAGACTTTGAGCGACATCTGGCGCTCAAATACCGCGGTTGTTTGTATAGATACATCCAAACAAAAATGGATTTTATGGACATCACCTCATTGGGTACGTCTTATAGATATGTTATCAATATCGAGTAGAAATTTAAGCAGAAGATGCAAGATTTTGGATCTGCAAACTCCTCATAGACGAAGAAGGGAAAAGGCGGCCCCAACCCACATAGTAAGGGACATAGAAGAGATGGCCACTCTCATGACAACCAGTCCAATCCACAACACAAGAAGGGCAATGAGAAAACGAATAAGGATACGGGAAAATGGTGTGAGTACCATAAAATCCCTTGGCACAACACTAAAGAATGTCACTCCAAGAAGTTAGTCATGGTCAAGCTGAAAGATTCCAAGTCAGAAGCTGATTCTGATTTCAAATCAAATCCTGAAGGAGGGAAGCAGATTATAGATGTTGAACCCAGTTCCACTGCTTTTACCACCAAAGTTTGGCCAGGAGAACTAGAAGAGCCAGAGGAAGTGGAATGCCTCTTTCACTCACAAATGTGGGTAAAGGGGGCTTCGCTTCATTTCATTGTTGATAGTGGCAGTCAAAAGAACCTGATTTAAATAGAGGTCGTCAAGTGGCTAGACTTGCTAACATTACTACACCCTTAGCCCTACACCATTGGCTGGCTTCGCCAAGGAAGAGATCCCTGTGTCAGCCAACAATGTCGTCTACCCTACGACATCAAGCCTTTCAAAGATGAGGTATTGTGTGTTATTTTTCCCCTTGAAGTTTGTGATGTTATTTTAGGACAACCATATTTGTGGAAGCTTCATGTTGTGTATGAATCTAGACCCTGCAGTGTTATTATTACTTTGGGTAGACAATTGTACAGGATACCGGAGGTAGCGTCGCCTACCTCTATTTCTTTAATCTTTTCTATCCAATGCAGTAAGGTCATTTCACAGACCGAGATGTTCATATTCTTTGTGATCTATGCTCATAGTAAGAATAAGGTCGTCGCCACTACTATGGACTCTAAACAGAGACTCTCTTTGTAGCAGAAGCAAGTGGATGGGATCATGGAAGAATACAGAGACATCTTCTCCTCACCCACCGGGGTACTGATGCACTGCCAAGTCAAGCATCCAATTGATCTGACCTCTGTTACACCTCTACCTAATGGACCAATCTATCACCGCTCGCTGATGGAAAATGAAGACATCAAGCATCATATCCAGGAGCTTATTCAAAAGGGGCACATCAAACCTAGCTCCTCCCCTTCCAAAAGCCCGATTGTACTGGTGCATAAGAAGGATGGGACTTGGTGACTCTACATTGATTACATATCCTTAAACAAAATCACAGTCAAGAACCGATACCCAATTCCCAGGATTGATGACTGTTACACATTATTTTGGTCATTCTAATGATGATATGACAGACATGTGTCCAAGCTCCCAACATGACTTTTGCCTAAGAAGAGAAAATTCTTTCCTCCTCTATAAAGCTTCTTTTTAGAAAGGGTCCACAGGCTGCCCATACTACACAGTGCGGAAATCCATCATTTCTGCAGGCTGCCCTATAGCTGGCCCACAGGATTTTTGCAGGCTGCTATATAGGCAGGGTGTGGCGGCGTTCCAAAGCTAAAAGAGGAAAGAGGTTTCACAAAGTTTCTAGAAGGGGAATCTTCTATAATGTGAGGTGGCATCCATATGGTTGCGATCCTACTGGTTTCTCTGATTTGGTGGGATCATCCTCATCCTTTTAACCACTTCACCTTCTCCTATATAATCATGGGCTTCTCATGGAAACGGTTTAGCACAGTTGAGCAAGATCAAGTAGAGAATTGGTGAGAGAATAGGCTGAAGAGTGTGTGAAGAATCCTATTCTTAGTGATGCTTGAGGCCTCCATTTGTCCATCAAGCTTTTGTGGATCATCTTCATCCAAATTTCGGAGAAAGTGTATGTGTCTGTTGGGATGAAGTACCACTAAAAGGGAACTTGCGACATCAAGTTAATTAAGTGGTATCTTCCACTTTTCATTAATATAATACAGTGACATGTCTCTTTCCCATAAAATGAGTAGTATTTTATTACATGATTCCTTGATCACATGTTTAGGTCGTCATTGAGTTTTACTATTATTGCTTTCATGTCGGTTGGTTTGTGTTATTGCAGATCTGATTCTATAAGAGCACTGGAGTGAAGCGAGGACAACAAATATATAAGGAAGTGATTCATAAGGTATGTTATCTATTCCTCTTTGGATAGTAAACTCAATTATTGCAACTTAGGGAAAGCATCTTGTTCCGTCTTGTTTTGTTCTAGATCTAGGTGGATCTAGGGGGATCATTTTATGTCTGCATCTACCGATTTACCCAATAACAATGACCTTCTTGACCAACTCAAGGGGGGAAATTCTTCAACAAGATTGACCTAAAGTCTAGCTACATTTGTAGAAGGAGCGTCTCACAAGGCCCCATCGAAAGCTCCTCCCACTTCAATATGGGCCTTACACTATCACCAAGGCTATGGGTAGCAATGATTTTGAGCTCAACACTCCACCCTTCCTTGGCTTGCACCCAGTGTTCAATGTGGACCTCCTTCGACCATATGTTCCACCATTATTGGACACCTTAGAGATCGAAGAACAACTGACACCAATAGATATTAACCATGACTGCATGGAACAAGCATCCATTGATCAGATAGTGGACACACAGGTCAAGAGAACTCACCAGCAGAGGATCCATCTTTATCGGGTTTTCAAGGCAGGGAAACTCCTTCACCAAGGCAAGTGGCTCACCCGGGGCCAAATCCAACAAACGTTTCCTCACCTGATGGGGGAAATCAATGAAATGGATACCATTGCTTCCTTAGGGGGGGATGATTGATCCAATTGGGTATTGGTGCCCACCCACCTATTCCAACTGGCTCCTCTTATCTATTTTTCGTTGAACACATTCTTCTATACTTCTTTGTAATTATGGGTTCTACACTTCTGGGGTTGTCTGAAGCCCTATACATTTTCCAGGTGGATATTAGTGGCCTCTCACCTAATCCAACTAGCCTATTTTTAATGTTTTCATGTCATCACATCTTGTTGTACTTCCAGGGTCATTTTGGAGCCCTAAACAATGTTTTTTGTTGTCTCTCCACAGTCAAATTGTAGACAGAATCAGATTTCGACAGTGTAATGTGTAGTTCTCTGAAATACCTTTCCAACGAGATATCATGCACTAAAATGAAGGTCATATGCAAAAGTTACAACCCCTGGAAGTTGAGGTACCAACTTATCCATAGGGGCCCACATGACTTTTGGTGTTTCACCTTCTATGGTTAGGTTTTTGGATGTCTAGGGTTTTGGAATTCACGAGTAATATCAAAAAGGCCTTTGGAGCCTCATTGTAATCATTCTGCTTAGACGGATGCACACAACATCCACATCTCTTCTCAGAGATAGTTCTACAGTTTTATAGTTTCAACCTATTTCATTTATTCAATAAAAGATATTGTTCACTGGATATCTGTGTTGTTCTTCATATCTATGTGTTTATTTTATTTAGCCTATTAATCAGTTTGTTCCTCTCCAAAATCTAGATCAATATTGATTCCAATAATCTTTTTTTTTTTTGTTACAATGCTATGTATGATTTTATATTCTCAAATACACAACACTTATACTTGAAACCTTTCAATCAAAACTAAGGAATAGATAACAAGTAGTGAAAATGGATCAATTGTCGATTTAATCAAAATGAATCTTTAAACCACAATGATGAGGCCTCTAATAATTATTCAATGGTTCATAGTGGTTCTTCGATGCAATCATACAACAATTATTCGTTCAAATGTCTATATAACAACAACCTTAAACCCTTAAAGGTGGATCACTTAGTCTATTACATTTAAGTACAAATTACATATAAATTCTTAGATACAATTCTCTATACAATAGCTAGAAAAAAACTTACTCCAATACTCTTCTTGAAAACATCATTTTCTTGAGAATTCCTCCTTGTGGGGTTAATTTTTATGAACAAAATTCAATTATGAACAGATAAAAGGGTTTTTTCTTCAAACATAATCAACACTCATATGATAGAAAATAATTATATATCATCACTACCATCATTTAGTTTGGAAGAATAGTTTGGAAGAATGAAATAAGGTTATAAGTAGATTCAATAGTATATATCTGTTAAATTACATGTATATATTTTTTGAATAAGAAAAATGTTAATAAGATACATCATAATGATATAATGCATGTAGTTTTTATTCATAATTATAGAAATCAAATACATTCTTCAGATAGGTAAACTACAAGACCCAAATGGAAAATTCTCAATATTTGTTCACTGTGGGGTTTCTTCTAGACCAAATTATGGTTTATAATCAATCAATAAAAGGGATTAAAACACTTTATAAGAGAGAATAACACTACATGATAAATCATATATTACCTCATCATTCACAAGGAAAACCCAAAAAACATATCTCTTAGGAAAACCCTTCAAATCCAAATTTTGATCATGGAAGACATGCCATAGGATATACAATAATGAATGAAAATAGAGTTTACACATGCCCTTAATGAAGAAACTGAGTGTGTAAATGATTTTGTGCTTAAATAAAGGTGCACATGTCTTTATTTTACGGGAAACAAATAGTAAAATTGCCTAAAAACAATCATGTAGATCCTAATTAAGGATGAGGTATTTTGTTAAGTTTTAGATCAAATAGAAAGACAAGTTTTAAAATACATTATCATTATATAAATCTCCCATGTAAGATTCAATTAACAATTTCTAAAAATAACAAATCACAAAGATAATTTTAGATTACAAGTTGTAGGTGTGTATAAATTGATCTTTCTAGAATTACATACCTTATTTTGATGGATTTAGAAGATCCTCACTTATGATTTTTTAATTCCAAACGTGTTCCAACTATTAGTTCCAATTCTCCTTTCCCAAATATAAAATTATCTTACTTGTTAACCACTTTACCAACTCCCAAATGGGTACTCTTCTTCTCTAGGGACCCCCGAGATGCAATGGGTTGTACGAGAAGAGTAAAAAACCTACAATGTAGAATGGATAAGGGAGAACTTTTTTGTGGAGGTTCTTGTTAAGGCCACAACAAACCCCCTTTACATTTTATTTTACAAGTGAAAGGAAAGGCCCCCCTACTAAAATTTGAATTCCAATGCCTAATCCTCTACTACTTGAGCCTAATGCCAATTCTTTATCTACCTTGAGGGATTTGGGGGTTTTATCTTGATTAGTGATTGTATTTGATGGAGGTTGATTGTTCCTTTTTATCTTATGATTCCAAATGTCTTCATGATGCTTATTGAACTATAATGTTTCTTTGATGTTTGTATGATGGGATTGACACGTTATCTTTGGACCCTTTGCAGATTTCGAAGTGCTTGATGATCCTATGTGGTTGTAGGGTTTGATTTTCTATTTTATTTCTTGAATGAGTTTGTTGTTGAGGATTTTCTGAATGGATAATTAAAATTCCGCATCCTCTTGCTTGCATGTTCTACTTATTGTCTTCATATTTATGCTCTCGTATGTTGATCATACTCTTCAATTTTGAACTCTTAGATTGAATCACAAAATCACTAATCCTTCCTTTGATTTTGATACTTGGCACATGAAATTTTCAAGAAATTTATCTACAAATACCCATGATTATCTTTGAACAAACCCAACACTTAGTTATACGTTTGTTGAATACTAGAAATGTAATGTTTATAGTATAATAGAAAGTGTCTTCTTAATCACATAATTGATGTAATCTTTTCTATGGTTGCAGGAGCAGGTTCACAGGGTCACTTCCTTTACATGACTTCTCCAGCCTTGAAATGTTTGTGGGGAATCCATTGATATTATTCCTCTTTCCTAGACTACTCTGCATGCAAATATTGTCTATCGTTTGAAGCCAACAATCAAATTAGGAACTAAGACTTATATTTCCCAAACCTCGACCAATTTTGTACTTACCACCTTTACATTGATGAGGCTGCGACCTTGATCCTTATCAATCTCCCATCATTGGGTTTGTCTCATTGGGTTGATCGAGTGAAGTCCCTTGTGATATTCCTAAGGTTTGAAAGGCATGAGCTTCTTCATATTTATCTATATTGGTTTCTTCTTTTGGCCTCCCCTCTCTCCAAAAAGCCAGACCAAAGACTTATTGAGCTTCATGGATGTAGGTCCTTAACGTGTCATCGCCCAATGCTTGCTCGTTATTTTTCAAAATCCTCTTCATGCATTGTGGCATGACGTAAGAAGTTATTCCTTGATTTGATCGTATTCACTCTCTTTGCAATCTTATCAAGCCTTCCCTATGAGATGTTCAACTTGAATGGATTGAAGTGTGTCTTGTGTCTGGTTGGTGTCGATCTCGTTTTATTATATGAATCACTATCTATGACATTGATTTGTCACATGATGTGTCATATTTTTCCCCTTGGCCTCTTTCCATTCATCACCTCTAAATCTAAGCGTCCGTGATCGACATACGACCTACCTTCTCGAATTGACACCCGGTTACTCAAAATCTACGTGGTATACCTTACTCCTATTTTTGGTCCCTAGGTGCAGAACCTTGACATGTGTGGAACCATCACTGGAATGGAACCCTAACTCGTGCATAACTTGGCCTTATTTTTCTAAGTTTTATTCTTATTTTTGTAGATAATTTGTATATTTTTTATTTTATTTATTTATTATTTTTGTATTTATTTATTTCCATTTGTATTTTACCCTTTGGTTTGCAAAACCACATGGTTTTATTTCACATGCTAATTTTCCATGGTTTTTTATTCCTCATGGTTTTCCCTTTAGTTTCCCTTGATATTTATTTTTTAACATGGGGTAAATCAAGTCCACTTTAAAAATGTTTTTACATGGGTCAAATTTGTTTTACATGAATAAACTATTCATTACATGGTGTGTTTTGCCTAAAACCCTAATGTATAATATGTACATTCTCATTTTTTTTCTTGCCTTGTAAAATTAGAAACAATTTGACTTTTTGGTTTTTTTTATGTATATATATTCGTTTATTTCTTATCTTTTATTTTTCCATTTTAATTTTATTTTTATTTTTCCCATTTATCCCCTAAGTCCTAGGTTGTATATTTTCATTTTATTTTTCTTATTTAATTTAGTTTTTTTTTTCTTGCTCTTTAAAATTCAACGTAATATTTCACGGGACTTCTTTCTAGGCTTCTTCCCATTGGTATTCATCTTCACTTCATGGTAATTTTCATTTGGAATTACCATTAATACACACCCCCTATCTTCATGGAATCCCTCCTCTCAAGAATTCAGTGAACCATAATATTATTACTAATATTTCCAAAGGACTTAGGATTCATGCTACTTTTAATATTTTTCCTTGAAAATAGTCACTGGAATGATCCATCGAATTGAGCCATTGGAGTGATTTTTTGGCTACTTTTATCATGGATTTCGATGGCCCATCGAGATCGAGCTATCATAATCCCTCATCAAAGTCAACCATTCCCCACGTTTCGACCAGGGAATTCCAATAAGCCATCAAACTGGTAATTGCTTTAATATTATTTCAACCATGCCATCTGAATGTTGAGGTTAAGCTAGGCCATCGAAGTGGTGAGACCATCAGAAGCATGGAGCCATCAGAGTGTATGAAGCCATTGGAAGCATGTGCTATGTGAGTTAACCCATCGAAGTGTTGATTAGCCATCAAAGTATGATGGACACACCAGAGTGTTCCCATCGGAGTGTTGAGCTGCTGAGAGTTATTACCATCCCGAGACAAGCCATTGTGAAAAGCCCTCAAAAACTAAATTTTTTATTCACGTTTTAATTTTTTGACTTAGACTTTGGGTTATATTTCATTTTGGGGGATAATTATTATTTTTATTTCATTATTTTTTATTTTTTATTTTCACATGGGTGAGGGTTTTATTTTTATTAATTGGATTTTCACGTAGGTTAGTGTAATTAATTTTATTGATTTCCTTTTTTTTTTCCTATTTTGACTATGGTAATTGGCCAAAATTACAATACAATCCCTATGTCCTATGCCTTCTCTAGGTTCTTATAAAAAATTAGGTAAGGGAGATAAAGATATACTAACCATTCAATATTGAATTACCTTATGCATGTGGTTTAATGATTTTTAGGTTAAAGATCGACAACCCAGATTCACCCACAAGCAGATCAAGGGATGTTGAGCACTGAATTTCAAATCAAGCCTAGCTAGCCTAAAATCAAGCACGAAATACCTCATTGGAAAGGTATCGAGGAGAGGAATACATTGGAAGAATATTTTAGGCTAGAATAATGACAAAGAACCCCATAGAATAGGGAGAACATAAGGTCACAAATTTGAGGGGGGGGGGGAATTGACTATTCAAACTTCAAACAACCATATATGGGGCTACAAGAAACGAAATCGCCCAGGATAACTTTTCAGAAATCTAATAGAGAATAAAACGTCATGGCACAAAAAATATCAACAAATTAAGGGTGGAAATTCTTAGAAAACAAAGAAAATTGAAGAGGGATGAATTTAATCAGAAAATGGGTTGTGCATGTTCAGGTGATCATATTTGAAGCTACATGAGTCAAAATAGGACCTATAAGATCACATTGCAAGGATGATAAAGAGAATAATAAGATGGGATGATCTTAATCATTATATACTAACGCTAGAAACACCCAAAAACATTTTGAAGAACACAAAAACACACGTAATTAATAATATTTTAAATAAATATCATTTATGAACTACCTTAGGGAGAGAATAATCACTCATGAGTCTCTTCGACTTTTGTTTATAATGATCACATGTTAATTTATGAAACTGAAAAATAAATTTGAAGTTGTATAATGACAAAACAAAGGGAAATAAAGTGAACAGACACAAGAACTGAGGAGTCTCTCTTATCTTATAAAAGAGAACTCATTTCAAATGTATTCATCAACTTTTTCCTATTGTATAGACTAGGAATACTAATGTTTTTGTATGTATTAAGAGCAAAATCCATTTTTGAAGTCATAATTGTATCAAATGAGTTTGGGACTAATCCATAAATGTGTTTTTCATTTAATTTTTTCTGAGTGTTGATCATATGAACTATTTATGTTCTTAGTATTTAGAATTCTCATGTTATTGTAATTTCTAATTAGTATAGGGATGATGTTACATATATCCTGTGCAACTAATTGATATGATATCTGGAATATTATTTTTTTAACATATTCTTGGTTTCCATGAACTATTTCTATTGTCAACATATCTCTTTAAACTACTCTCGTTTATTAGTTTTTCTCATGCGGGATAGGTTAGAAGTAGTTAGATTAAATTATCTTTTTTCCCTTTTAGATTAGATTTAGAATTAATTAGAACTCTTTGGGGGACAATTCATTATCTTTCCCTTTTTTTGTTTTTAATTCTTAGTGGAAACCATGCCCACATAATGTTCAGAAATGTTACATTAAACGAGAATAGGTCTAATTGGGACCTGCCATCGAGCGTTCTCCCTTAACTACTTGACAAACCATTTGGATCTGTCAACATAAATGGCACTATAAGGAGGGACAAATGACATGTTGAGCATGTGGAGTCATTCTTATTAAATTTTTTTAATTTACTAATGGATCCATCCCATACCCCTTTATGAATCTGTTTTTCTGGTACTATACCTCTCAAACCTCCTAGAAATATTTTACATTTCTTGTCGCAGTTTAAGTTTGATGGGAAGGGTGAAACATATGCATATGAACATGATTTGCAATTATGAAAAAAAAATTGTTCTCAAAATATTACTAATGAAAGTGTCATTTGTAGGTTGTTCACTCTCACTCTTGCAGGACGGTTCAAGAGTTGGTGTGAGACTTTTCTGACTTCCTCTATTCACACATGGGAGCAGTTTATGCGTAAATTTTGGCATGTTTTTTATAATTGTTATTATGATGATTTGTGTGCAGAGATATCGAAGCTTAGGAATAATGAATATGGATCTATTTAATACCTTCTTATTAGATTTATGCATATTTATTATATATTTCCTTTGGATGATAGGCCGTCTATCAATGATCAAATTATCCATTTAATTTCTCTTACTAATGATACAAATTAGCTAGTGCATGAAGAATCTAAATCATGTATTAATGTACCCTTACATGTTGATTTTCATTCACATGAAAATGTTGAAAATACTAATGGTTTAGTTGAACTTCATATGTCTCGATCTTTCTTTACTAGGGGGGATATAGATTAGAGAGAGAGTTATTTTTTAGGGTAAGCATATGTATCCTCTCACCACTCCATCCCCCTTTCTTTCCTTATGATGAAAAAGAGACCTATTGTGTTGTAAACTCAAGTTCATATTTTTATGTGGATGACCGAGAGGAGGGTTTTTCTGTTGATAATAGGACACTTTGGGCCACACCAATGGTTATATCAGGTTCTCATTATCCTATCTCACCTTTTTCATCACAAGAAATAGAGGAGGCTGTTATGGAGAAAAATTTAAATTTTGATTATTTAATGAAGAAAATATGGGCACTCATGACCTGAATCCTTCCTCACCCATGGATAATTTGGAATTAGCTCCTTTTAATTTGAATTGTCCTATTGTTATAGATTATCCTAGTTTAACCGAGTTAGATAACAAAGGCTTTCCTCTTGTGGTCGAATAATTTATTGAACCTTCTTGCTATCAAAATTCTTTTCATTTTATCCTCTCTTCTAACGATGAATATGTTTTGGGATATATTTTAGATTCTCATAATTTGCAAGAGAAAGACAACAACAAAGATATTTTCCCTCAAGGAAAAGAAAAAACCATATAGGAAATACCTCTTTTATCACACCAATCCAATTTTTGCTTGGAAGAGAAAAACCATGTTGAGGAAGAATGTGTTGATTGTGAAACCATTCCTAGTGTGGAGATAACTGAGTCATAATCAGTCACCAATGTTCTTCAGAAGGAGGAACTACCATTCAAGGAGTCACTTTTTGAAAATGTTTCTTGTTAAAGAGAGGATTTTTATTCTCTCAATTCTTCTACTTATTATGTTTTGTGTCCTAATATCTTTAATGGTTTGATCTTGCAGGAAGCGAACCATCATCCTATTCAAATAAATTCAATAGGGTCGCCCCCTTTTGAAGTACTTGATGGTGGTATTGTGCATATGGAAGATAGAGGATACGTCCTTTTCCCATGATATTAGCAATTTTATGACTTATCAACTGTCACATACCCACTACCTTAATCAAATTTTTAGTTGATTTTTTGCTGAATCAGAGCCCCCGAACTACCTACAGAGGTCTAGCGCAAGCTAGCTCTTTCTCACTCTCTCTTCCCATGTGATTGCGGGTCATGATCATAGTTCAAATAATCGCGATGCTTCTTTGTATTTAGCGCCTTGGCGCTACAGGGGTGTCGAATCGTTCGACTCTGCAACTACCGGAGCCCGACAGGGCTAGCGACCGGCCAATAGGGACGAATCCCTACAGGGTTAGCAAATGGCCAATAGGAACAAATCCCAACAGGGCTAGAGAACAACCAATGAGAACAGGCCCTGTCGCACGGTTAAGTGGAGTACAGGTGGTAGAGGGGAAATGCGACACGGTAGTCGACAAGACAGGAGGGGCCCCACTTCACATGCCACACTATTCTAGACCCCCCCCCAATTAAAGGCAGAATGGAAAGGGGGGTCCATAATTAACCTGAGCACTGTTGATCAAGGTGAATTAATCTCAATCGTTCGAGAGTTGCACGTCTGATTCCGGACCCCCCCGCTCCACCACTAAAGGCATAACAACAAGGGGGCTCCGGAATGAAACCTCAGCTGTAGATCTGGGTGGGTGGACTCTGGCCGTCCAGATCTGCTCGTTACTTACCTTAATGTGCATTCACACCCCAGCTTAAAGCCGACATCTCTTCCTCACATTTGACGGTTGTTACAGACCTTGAGATCCTCCGAAAGAATCTCATCCTTTCATCAGGATTTATCATTATGAGAGTCTAAACTCTCGATCACAGGGCTCCCGAATTCTCGATCCCTGATTTCTCGATGTGTCTAATCTTTCGACACGTAGCCTCCGTAAATCGGACGGTCCAGATCTATCCCAGGGTTTTCACAATGGAAAATCCCGAACTCTTGTCACCAGGACTTCCGAGTTCGCGATTCTCGATTCCCCGAAATGGATAATCTCATGACACGTGGCCTCCATCATTCGGACGATCCAGATCTATCTTGGGGTTTTCACCATGGAAAATCCTGAACTCTTGTCACCAGGACTTCCGAGTTCGTGATTCCCGATTCCTCGAAATGG
>ML779399.1:486402-508251 GCA_009831015.1 Picea engelmannii
CATACCACACAATGAGAATCATCAAAGACAACACCATGTCCACTTTGACATCAGTGACAACAAAATTTCCAAGAAGGAAGGGGTTCCATTCTTATTGTATTGAGTATTGTTCCATAGTATATTAAAGCATTGAGATTGGGATATTTAAGCATATCAAAGGATGTGGAAGATCTTCTAACAACTATACAAGCCACAATGTTCATTAAAACTCCATAGTGAATGCACTTTCCTTGTATTTCTTTTCATATCTGAGAAGAAAATAACGAGGAACATGCCTCACCTTCTAGCTATATTTTTCTTTTATTGGATTTTCCTACCATACATTTTGTGTTCAATGTGTGAATGATGTGTTATTTTCTTAGCTTCTTTCATTTCAATTTCACTTTATTTTAGTATTTTGTGTGTCAAGGAAGTAATATTAAATATCAAATCTAAAATAAAACACTAGATAGTAAGAGATTGCATAATATTGTAAGATATGTTGGGATGGACTGTTCCACTGAAATATCCATGGTATTTTATAGATTATTTTTATAGCTATAATAGTTCCCATATTTAATTCTCACGGGCATATTATATTCATCATTTAGAGAATATACTTTTAATAACATATAAACTCATAGTGACTTTTCAATCATAATATATTTGTTCTTTTTATAGCTACAATAGTTCCTAGCTTTATTTCTTATAGGCCTATTATATGCATCCTTCAGAGGACGTATTTTTAATAACACAAACTCGTTTTGATGTAGTATATGAACTCCATTAATATATTTCATCGTAAATGTTATAGGTGCAAGTTAATTTTGTAGTAAAGTAAAAAAATGTTTTGGTCACACATCAAAAAGGATTCGACAATGATTCCAGGCATGAGCAAAGTCTCACTATGCTACATGTTTCATGCTTGGTGGAATGTTTTTGTTTTGTAAGCTAAAGTTTGGTGTTACCTAAAAAATTGAATCCATACATAACTGTGGAGGGTTTGGTAGCTGGCCTGCTAGTAAATTGGAAACCAAAACCAACACTAGGAGACCTTTAAGATGTTCATCATTGTATGAAGTTTAAGAGACAAAGTTTCTAAAAGTCTAAAAATATCGTAAAAAAATCCTAGATAATAGAAGTGTCTAAGCTTGCATCTACTAAGAAAAACAAAAACTATCATGAGATAAAAAAAATATTATCCATAACTTCCTGATTCATCCATGTTCGAGGGTGGCTTGCGCTGTGAAAAAACAACTTCATAAGGATGTCGATAGGTTCGGAATCTTGAACAAATAGGCTCTTTTGACAGAGTGTCAAAAAGAGCATCCATCCTTCTGAGAATAATCTCTTGTCTAAAATGTTGGTCTTCCACTGTCCCTCGCAAGTCAAAAATCATTTGGAGATGATCATCCAAGAGTCATCATTGCGTAGCGTTCACTCTTCTTGGAGAATTGGATACCAAATTTTCCTGGGGATGAATGTAATTTGGCTCATGGATTTTCGAAGGAATCTCTTCCTCAATTCGGAAGCCCCAATGCCCCTTGGGGGGATCCCATTCACCCCTAATGGCATGGATGGAAGCCCTGTCTAGAGGATTGTTGTCACTGGGAGAACCGGAGGTTGAGGGCCTTGCTCTGGCCTATTCGGAGGAAGCCAGATTCCTTCCAGCACCATCCATCATTTCCAAGATTTGTTGTGATGAGGAATGACCAAGAGAGGGAGGTAGAGTAGAAGAAAGAAAATGTCGAGCTCAATTTCCGATATAATTATAATAAGCCATACCCCTTTTCGATCGTCCTCGTTCTCTCAACATTAGTAGCAATAAAAAGGGGGAGAGTCAGATGCAGAGAGAACAATTCCATAGAGGGGGAAAGTTGAATGCAATAAGTTCAATACAGAGAGAGACAAGGAAAGACCAGGCAGGAGGGAAGGACAAAATACTGAACCACCAAAAACCCATTGTTATGGGACATAAAAAGGAGAGAGAATTCCATAAGAACATATAAGACCGTGCCTTGAAGTCGACTGCGATGGAGACGATTTCTCTGCAAACCTTAAGTTGGGGATGGAAAGTTTCCCATGCTTATTGTTTTAATGCCGCGTCCTAAGCTCATAAAGCCAAGCATTGGAGGTCAATATAGTGGGAATGTGGTAGCAGAGGAGGAAAACCTCCATTAATGCGCTTGGTGGACAATTAACACCCCATCTGAGGATGCATGGAGGCATGTTTCCCATAGGGGTTTTGGTCAATTCTAAATTGACCTATAGTGTTGGAAATTCCATTAGAGTTTAATATTGATGATAATTCTAACTTTTTGTATTGCTGGATTCCAACAACAAAAACAAACTTTACTACAAGATTAGATGGATCCAATAATATATCATCATCTTTTAGGGTTTAAGGAAGTCCTAGTCTTTGTACTAACCCTACCATTCACATTCAATTTAGTAATTAATTTATAGTTCCATCTACATGTGCTTGATAATCACAATTATGCTTTAACATATTGTTGCATGGTTTAATCTTATCTATATAGGGTGTAGGGTGTGAATGAGATTAGGAAAAACATTAGGGACTAAATTTCATCACTGGGTTAATTTTTCGTGTATCTTTTTCCAAAAAAGATGGATGAATTTTCATTTATTTTAAATGATTCACCCAAATTTGGTAGGATAAAAGTATTTTACTTTAAAAATTGTCAAAAATTTCTAGAAACTATATAAAATCTTTAAAAAAATAAAATTTCGAAAAATATTGCATAAAATGTTTTATGGTTGATATTTAAAATAAATGCAATTTAATTGCTAGTTTTTTTATACTTTGTATGAATTTTTAATTTTTTCTTGGAAAAATAGATAAAAAAATAATTATATTTAATGAAAATAAAGACTTAAACCTAGAGTAAAGATACTCTTTGAACCTAGAGTCGAGGTTAAGATGAGTAACTATGTTGAATCTAATGTGACATAGGTTGAGTTGTTTGAAAACAAAATTAAGATAAAAATAATAAATTAGAATTAAAACAAACTATACAAAGCATGTGAGGGGTATGACCAAGGTCATGTTCATTTACATTATTAATGGTAGACGTAGGAATTATATGTTCATTTACATTATTAATGGAAGAAGTAGGAATTATATTATTGGGATAATGACATGTCATTAATCCATGACTCAACTCCTTTCTCCTCATGTGAATTTATTATTGACTTCTCAACGTTTACTTTTCAGTGAGAGGGAGAAAAACTTATTAGGTATTGCTTTAAAGAATTGACATCATTCATGTTATTAGGTATTTATTATTTGGGGCACTTTATATCAATCCACTTATTTATTTATTTTTCAATTGAGAAGGTGATTTTTCAATCATTATCACATTATCGTTTTTGCACCTAGAATAGATTTTGGATTTCATTTTCATAGGCCTATTATATGCATTAGAGGATGTATTTTTAATAACACAAACTTGTTTTGAGTTAATATATAAATTTCATAAATATATATTTTGGCAAAATTATAAGTGTAAATTAATTTTGTAGTAAAGCAATTTTTTTTGGTTATAAATTTGATAAAGATTTCATAAGCATTTTAAGCATAATACAATTTTTATTAAGATAAAAGTTTTGTATATGATAAAATGATGCTTTAAGAATTTATTTTAATTTTAAATCAAGGATTTAGAGTATAAAATTTTATCAAAATTTGAAAATTTTAACTTTCAAGAAAACTTGAAAGAAAGTAGTTTTTTTTATATTTAATTAAATTAAAGGAAACATTCCATTATATATAGAATCGAAGCTATTGTAACAATATATTTATCCATGTAATTTTTAAGAGAATTGAATTCAAGTGGGGAGGATAATAATAATTCCTCACAACCATCCAAACTATACCCAATTAACCAAAATTCTAACTTTTTATATCATGAGATTCTAACAACAAAAATGAATTTAATAATATTTCTATCTCGTTTTGAGAATTTAAAAATGGATTAAATATGACTCTAGTGTGACCCATTGTTTGGATGGTTGGATGTGACTCCACTTGTCTTAGTTGAATTCAACAAGTTGTAGGACGTGAATCGACATATGTTGTAGACTTTTGATTCAATTCCACAAGACTAAGAATTTACCATTAACAAACGTGATATGAGCATCTTATGTTACCATGTTTTGTAGTCTACATCCATCGCATATGGAAAAACATTAAAGCTTACAAGTACGTTTTTTTATATCGTTCAAGAGAATACGCTACATTTATTTCAACCTCATTCACCAACACTTACATATCAACATATTCGATTCCATGTAGAGTTGGAAAGAAGTAGACCTTTGATTTCATAAAGTGTTTGCATGATTTATGGGTTTGACTAATTTGTGGAGTTGTTCAATGCCATCCTTTCTCTTTTGTTTTTTTAAAGGTGAACCACTCGATATTTAAATAATATATTAACATATTCTTAGAGTGGGAAGAGGAGTGTGATATTGTTATGAAAAAAACTATTTGGGTTATTTTTTTTAATAGTTTATTAAATTTAATGATAATAAAGATGATGATTGTTATCATTTAGTTAGATTAATTTTAGTTTCTCGAACTTTAAGAAAAAAAAATGAATTAATTGGTTTGTTTTAATTTTTTTTATATATATTTGAAATGATAAATAAGAATATTTTCTAAATCTAATAGTTTTGATGAGTTAATAGGTTAGAAAGGTTGTTAGTGTCATAGATATTTTGAAATTGAGATTTAATGTGGATATAAGCTATCTATAACGGAAATATGTTTTTGATCTTTTAGATTGGTGTTAATGACCTCTTTATAGTGTCTTAATTTTCACTTATCCCCTATTTCTTTATTTCACCACAATTTCTTCTTAAATTTAGAAGTGATAGTATTTTTAATGGTATTAATATTTTGTAGAGTGGTCTCTTCCTCTATTCTCCAATGGTTTAGCCAAGATGTAGCATGCTTATGACAACCCCTCTTAAGTTGTAGGTGGATTTGGTTGGAGTTTGAAGCAATTTTAGGATTCTTCACATCTTTCAAGTTAGTTTTCTTTTGCTTTTATGTTATGTACGTAGCCATAGCCATACTCTCAATAGGGGAATGATCAACTTCTATGAGGAGGATATGATAGGATATATTGCTTTTAATTTTAAGATTATAAATTATAAAAATGCTTTTGGATTTGCTTAATTTTCCTACACTATTCTCTAGAGATGTTGTAACACCAAACTTCACATCCATATAAGATAATAGGAGTGATGAGAGTCTCAAAGAGGAGTTCATTTTTTCCTATAACCAGAAATCCATTATATAATAGTTATTTTGAAGGCCTAAATAGGCTTTCCACCTCCAATAGTCTATTTCTTAGTGCTATAGTTCTAGTTAATCTTCTGATGAGAGTCAACTCTGAGATATTTGTATAAATTAACTTTCTCGAAGTTCTTTTTTTCATACAAAAATGTGACGCCTTTCTAGGTGTTAACCTAAAACAAAGCACACATTTTACAAAAGTGGATTTTTTTTTCTTTTTTCTTAAATCAATACAATAATTGTAGCAACAACATAAAATATGACATATGCAATTGAGCTTCACTCTTCATATATGTACATATGTCACTAATATACGTACTCTATATTTCAATAATAACTTATCAATTTCACCCCCTAGTCATCTAATTCACACGTAAACTCCATGTGGCTTGATGATAATAACAAAAAAAGTAAAAGATTTGATCCAGGTGGGTATTGGTGGCCACCCACCTATTCCAACTGGCTCCTCTTGTTTGTTTTTAGTTCAACACGTTCTTTTGTACTTCTTTGTAATTGTGGGTTCTACACTTCTGGGACTGTCTGAAGCCCTACACATATTCCAGGTGGATACAGGTGGCCTCTCACCTAATCCAACTGGCCTATTTTATATGTTTTCATGTTAACACATCTTATTGTACTTCTAGGGCCGTTTTGGAGCCCTAAACAATGTTTTTCTGGTTCGCCACAATCAAATTGTAGATGGAGTCAAATTTTGATGGCGCAATGTGTATTTCTCTGAAATTCCTTTCCAATGGGCTATCATGCGCTTAAAACAGAGGTCGTATGCAAAATTTATGACCCCGTGAAGTAGAGGTACCAACTTACCCATATGGTTAGGTTTTTGGATGTCTAGTGTTTTGGCATTCATGAGTAATATCAAAAAGGCCTATGGAGCCTCATTGTAATCATTCTGCTCAGACGGATGTGCATAGAAACCGCATCTCTTCTCAGAGATAACTACCAACATTCGAGCAAGTGTTTCAAGTATGTAGTTTTATAGTTTCAGCCTATTTCATTTATTCAATAGAAGATATTGTTCACTGGATATATATGTTGTTCTTCATATCTCTTTGTTTATTGTATGCAGTCTGTTAATCAGTTTGTTCCGCTCCTAAATCTGGATTGGTGGTATCAGAGCGGTCTACTATTCATTTATTTTTCTTCGTGCATGTCCTCGATAAGATCTGGGTACAAGAAGTTGGGACTCGCACCAATCAAGCCATTGCAAGATCGGTCACGTCGAGCCTGAAAATAAACCATGGGAGACGAAAAATAAAGATGATAGAGCAGGGGATCCTTTTAAAATATTTCTCGAGGAATCCCTTGTGCGACAAAGGAACGAAATGATGGATGACTTTGCACAGATCCTTCGATGGTTTCCCACATGAGAAGCATCTTCATCAAGCGGCCATGCAAGAATCTTCCATTATTTGAAGTACTGATAGATGCAGATGATGTACATAAATGGTTGAATCTGCTCGAAGGGTATTTTTCAGTCCATAATTTTTCCAATAGGGAAAAGATTACTTTTTCACTCCTCAAGGCCATCCCCGATTTTAAGGACTTGTGGGACACTTACTCTGATCAAAGGTCCATAGAGGAATATGCAATATTTGTGGTTTCCCCCACATGGGATTCCTTCCGGGATGTCATTAATAACAATACTACCATGTTGGAAGCTGCGAGGACTAGTACACCAGATGGACCACCTTGCGTCAAGAAAGGGACTAGATAGTACAAGATTTCACCAATATTTTCCGCACCCTGCGCACCATATTGGGTATCAAAGACTTTGAGCGACATCTGGCGCTCAAATACCGCGGTTGTTTGTATAGATACATCCAAACAAAAATGGATTTTATGGACATCACCTCATTGGGTACGTCTTATAGATATGTTATCAATATCGAGTAGAAATTTAAGCAGAAGATGCAAGATTTTGGATCTGCAAACTCCTCATAGACGAAGAAGGGAAAAGGCGGCCCCAACCCACATAGTAAGGGACATAGAAGAGATGGCCACTCTCATGACAACCAGTCCAATCCACAACACAAGAAGGGCAATGAGAAAACGAATAAGGATACGGGAAAATGGTGTGAGTACCATAAAATCCCTTGGCACAACACTAAAGAATGTCACTCCAAGAAGTTAGTCATGGTCAAGCTGAAAGATTCCAAGTCAGAAGCTGATTCTGATTTCAAATCAAATCCTGAAGGAGGGAAGCAGATTATAGATGTTGAACCCAGTTCCACTGCTTTTACCACCAAAGTTTGGCCAGGAGAACTAGAAGAGCCAGAGGAAGTGGAATGCCTCTTTCACTCACAAATGTGGGTAAAGGGGGCTTCGCTTCATTTCATTGTTGATAGTGGCAGTCAAAAGAACCTGATTTAAATAGAGGTCGTCAAGTGGCTAGACTTGCTAACATTACTACACCCTTAGCCCTACACCATTGGCTGGCTTCGCCAAGGAAGAGATCCCTGTGTCAGCCAACAATGTCGTCTACCCTACGACATCAAGCCTTTCAAAGATGAGGTATTGTGTGTTATTTTTCCCCTTGAAGTTTGTGATGTTATTTTAGGACAACCATATTTGTGGAAGCTTCATGTTGTGTATGAATCTAGACCCTGCAGTGTTATTATTACTTTGGGTAGACAATTGTACAGGATACCGGAGGTAGCGTCGCCTACCTCTATTTCTTTAATCTTTTCTATCCAATGCAGTAAGGTCATTTCACAGACCGAGATGTTCATATTCTTTGTGATCTATGCTCATAGTAAGAATAAGGTCGTCGCCACTACTATGGACTCTAAACAGAGACTCTCTTTGTAGCAGAAGCAAGTGGATGGGATCATGGAAGAATACAGAGACATCTTCTCCTCACCCACCGGGGTACTGATGCACTGCCAAGTCAAGCATCCAATTGATCTGACCTCTGTTACACCTCTACCTAATGGACCAATCTATCACCGCTCGCTGATGGAAAATGAAGACATCAAGCATCATATCCAGGAGCTTATTCAAAAGGGGCACATCAAACCTAGCTCCTCCCCTTCCAAAAGCCCGATTGTACTGGTGCATAAGAAGGATGGGACTTGGTGACTCTACATTGATTACATATCCTTAAACAAAATCACAGTCAAGAACCGATACCCAATTCCCAGGATTGATGACTGTTACACATTATTTTGGTCATTCTAATGATGATATGACAGACATGTGTCCAAGCTCCCAACATGACTTTTGCCTAAGAAGAGAAAATTCTTTCCTCCTCTATAAAGCTTCTTTTTAGAAAGGGTCCACAGGCTGCCCATACTACACAGTGCGGAAATCCATCATTTCTGCAGGCTGCCCTATAGCTGGCCCACAGGATTTTTGCAGGCTGCTATATAGGCAGGGTGTGGCGGCGTTCCAAAGCTAAAAGAGGAAAGAGGTTTCACAAAGTTTCTAGAAGGGGAATCTTCTATAATGTGAGGTGGCATCCATATGGTTGCGATCCTACTGGTTTCTCTGATTTGGTGGGATCATCCTCATCCTTTTAACCACTTCACCTTCTCCTATATAATCATGGGCTTCTCATGGAAACGGTTTAGCACAGTTGAGCAAGATCAAGTAGAGAATTGGTGAGAGAATAGGCTGAAGAGTGTGTGAAGAATCCTATTCTTAGTGATGCTTGAGGCCTCCATTTGTCCATCAAGCTTTTGTGGATCATCTTCATCCAAATTTCGGAGAAAGTGTATGTGTCTGTTGGGATGAAGTACCACTAAAAGGGAACTTGCGACATCAAGTTAATTAAGTGGTATCTTCCACTTTTCATTAATATAATACAGTGACATGTCTCTTTCCCATAAAATGAGTAGTATTTTATTACATGATTCCTTGATCACATGTTTAGGTCGTCATTGAGTTTTACTATTATTGCTTTCATGTCGGTTGGTTTGTGTTATTGCAGATCTGATTCTATAAGAGCACTGGAGTGAAGCGAGGACAACAAATATATAAGGAAGTGATTCATAAGGTATGTTATCTATTCCTCTTTGGATAGTAAACTCAATTATTGCAACTTAGGGAAAGCATCTTGTTCCGTCTTGTTTTGTTCTAGATCTAGGTGGATCTAGGGGGATCATTTTATGTCTGCATCTACCGATTTACCCAATAACAATGACCTTCTTGACCAACTCAAGGGGGGAAATTCTTCAACAAGATTGACCTAAAGTCTAGCTACATTTGTAGAAGGAGCGTCTCACAAGGCCCCATCGAAAGCTCCTCCCACTTCAATATGGGCCTTACACTATCACCAAGGCTATGGGTAGCAATGATTTTGAGCTCAACACTCCACCCTTCCTTGGCTTGCACCCAGTGTTCAATGTGGACCTCCTTCGACCATATGTTCCACCATTATTGGACACCTTAGAGATCGAAGAACAACTGACACCAATAGATATTAACCATGACTGCATGGAACAAGCATCCATTGATCAGATAGTGGACACACAGGTCAAGAGAACTCACCAGCAGAGGATCCATCTTTATCGGGTTTTCAAGGCAGGGAAACTCCTTCACCAAGGCAAGTGGCTCACCCGGGGCCAAATCCAACAAACGTTTCCTCACCTGATGGGGGAAATCAATGAAATGGATACCATTGCTTCCTTAGGGGGGGATGATTGATCCAATTGGGTATTGGTGCCCACCCACCTATTCCAACTGGCTCCTCTTATCTATTTTTCGTTGAACACATTCTTCTATACTTCTTTGTAATTATGGGTTCTACACTTCTGGGGTTGTCTGAAGCCCTATACATTTTCCAGGTGGATATTAGTGGCCTCTCACCTAATCCAACTAGCCTATTTTTAATGTTTTCATGTCATCACATCTTGTTGTACTTCCAGGGTCATTTTGGAGCCCTAAACAATGTTTTTTGTTGTCTCTCCACAGTCAAATTGTAGACAGAATCAGATTTCGACAGTGTAATGTGTAGTTCTCTGAAATACCTTTCCAACGAGATATCATGCACTAAAATGAAGGTCATATGCAAAAGTTACAACCCCTGGAAGTTGAGGTACCAACTTATCCATAGGGGCCCACATGACTTTTGGTGTTTCACCTTCTATGGTTAGGTTTTTGGATGTCTAGGGTTTTGGAATTCACGAGTAATATCAAAAAGGCCTTTGGAGCCTCATTGTAATCATTCTGCTTAGACGGATGCACACAACATCCACATCTCTTCTCAGAGATAGTTCTACAGTTTTATAGTTTCAACCTATTTCATTTATTCAATAAAAGATATTGTTCACTGGATATCTGTGTTGTTCTTCATATCTATGTGTTTATTTTATTTAGCCTATTAATCAGTTTGTTCCTCTCCAAAATCTAGATCAATATTGATTCCAATAATCTTTTTTTTTTTTGTTACAATGCTATGTATGATTTTATATTCTCAAATACACAACACTTATACTTGAAACCTTTCAATCAAAACTAAGGAATAGATAACAAGTAGTGAAAATGGATCAATTGTCGATTTAATCAAAATGAATCTTTAAACCACAATGATGAGGCCTCTAATAATTATTCAATGGTTCATAGTGGTTCTTCGATGCAATCATACAACAATTATTCGTTCAAATGTCTATATAACAACAACCTTAAACCCTTAAAGGTGGATCACTTAGTCTATTACATTTAAGTACAAATTACATATAAATTCTTAGATACAATTCTCTATACAATAGCTAGAAAAAAACTTACTCCAATACTCTTCTTGAAAACATCATTTTCTTGAGAATTCCTCCTTGTGGGGTTAATTTTTATGAACAAAATTCAATTATGAACAGATAAAAGGGTTTTTTCTTCAAACATAATCAACACTCATATGATAGAAAATAATTATATATCATCACTACCATCATTTAGTTTGGAAGAATAGTTTGGAAGAATGAAATAAGGTTATAAGTAGATTCAATAGTATATATCTGTTAAATTACATGTATATATTTTTTGAATAAGAAAAATGTTAATAAGATACATCATAATGATATAATGCATGTAGTTTTTATTCATAATTATAGAAATCAAATACATTCTTCAGATAGGTAAACTACAAGACCCAAATGGAAAATTCTCAATATTTGTTCACTGTGGGGTTTCTTCTAGACCAAATTATGGTTTATAATCAATCAATAAAAGGGATTAAAACACTTTATAAGAGAGAATAACACTACATGATAAATCATATATTACCTCATCATTCACAAGGAAAACCCAAAAAACATATCTCTTAGGAAAACCCTTCAAATCCAAATTTTGATCATGGAAGACATGCCATAGGATATACAATAATGAATGAAAATAGAGTTTACACATGCCCTTAATGAAGAAACTGAGTGTGTAAATGATTTTGTGCTTAAATAAAGGTGCACATGTCTTTATTTTACGGGAAACAAATAGTAAAATTGCCTAAAAACAATCATGTAGATCCTAATTAAGGATGAGGTATTTTGTTAAGTTTTAGATCAAATAGAAAGACAAGTTTTAAAATACATTATCATTATATAAATCTCCCATGTAAGATTCAATTAACAATTTCTAAAAATAACAAATCACAAAGATAATTTTAGATTACAAGTTGTAGGTGTGTATAAATTGATCTTTCTAGAATTACATACCTTATTTTGATGGATTTAGAAGATCCTCACTTATGATTTTTTAATTCCAAACGTGTTCCAACTATTAGTTCCAATTCTCCTTTCCCAAATATAAAATTATCTTACTTGTTAACCACTTTACCAACTCCCAAATGGGTACTCTTCTTCTCTAGGGACCCCCGAGATGCAATGGGTTGTACGAGAAGAGTAAAAAACCTACAATGTAGAATGGATAAGGGAGAACTTTTTTGTGGAGGTTCTTGTTAAGGCCACAACAAACCCCCTTTACATTTTATTTTACAAGTGAAAGGAAAGGCCCCCCTACTAAAATTTGAATTCCAATGCCTAATCCTCTACTACTTGAGCCTAATGCCAATTCTTTATCTACCTTGAGGGATTTGGGGGTTTTATCTTGATTAGTGATTGTATTTGATGGAGGTTGATTGTTCCTTTTTATCTTATGATTCCAAATGTCTTCATGATGCTTATTGAACTATAATGTTTCTTTGATGTTTGTATGATGGGATTGACACGTTATCTTTGGACCCTTTGCAGATTTCGAAGTGCTTGATGATCCTATGTGGTTGTAGGGTTTGATTTTCTATTTTATTTCTTGAATGAGTTTGTTGTTGAGGATTTTCTGAATGGATAATTAAAATTCCGCATCCTCTTGCTTGCATGTTCTACTTATTGTCTTCATATTTATGCTCTCGTATGTTGATCATACTCTTCAATTTTGAACTCTTAGATTGAATCACAAAATCACTAATCCTTCCTTTGATTTTGATACTTGGCACATGAAATTTTCAAGAAATTTATCTACAAATACCCATGATTATCTTTGAACAAACCCAACACTTAGTTATACGTTTGTTGAATACTAGAAATGTAATGTTTATAGTATAATAGAAAGTGTCTTCTTAATCACATAATTGATGTAATCTTTTCTATGGTTGCAGGAGCAGGTTCACAGGGTCACTTCCTTTACATGACTTCTCCAGCCTTGAAATGTTTGTGGGGAATCCATTGATATTATTCCTCTTTCCTAGACTACTCTGCATGCAAATATTGTCTATCGTTTGAAGCCAACAATCAAATTAGGAACTAAGACTTATATTTCCCAAACCTCGACCAATTTTGTACTTACCACCTTTACATTGATGAGGCTGCGACCTTGATCCTTATCAATCTCCCATCATTGGGTTTGTCTCATTGGGTTGATCGAGTGAAGTCCCTTGTGATATTCCTAAGGTTTGAAAGGCATGAGCTTCTTCATATTTATCTATATTGGTTTCTTCTTTTGGCCTCCCCTCTCTCCAAAAAGCCAGACCAAAGACTTATTGAGCTTCATGGATGTAGGTCCTTAACGTGTCATCGCCCAATGCTTGCTCGTTATTTTTCAAAATCCTCTTCATGCATTGTGGCATGACGTAAGAAGTTATTCCTTGATTTGATCGTATTCACTCTCTTTGCAATCTTATCAAGCCTTCCCTATGAGATGTTCAACTTGAATGGATTGAAGTGTGTCTTGTGTCTGGTTGGTGTCGATCTCGTTTTATTATATGAATCACTATCTATGACATTGATTTGTCACATGATGTGTCATATTTTTCCCCTTGGCCTCTTTCCATTCATCACCTCTAAATCTAAGCGTCCGTGATCGACATACGACCTACCTTCTCGAATTGACACCCGGTTACTCAAAATCTACGTGGTATACCTTACTCCTATTTTTGGTCCCTAGGTGCAGAACCTTGACATGTGTGGAACCATCACTGGAATGGAACCCTAACTCGTGCATAACTTGGCCTTATTTTTCTAAGTTTTATTCTTATTTTTGTAGATAATTTGTATATTTTTTATTTTATTTATTTATTATTTTTGTATTTATTTATTTCCATTTGTATTTTACCCTTTGGTTTGCAAAACCACATGGTTTTATTTCACATGCTAATTTTCCATGGTTTTTTATTCCTCATGGTTTTCCCTTTAGTTTCCCTTGATATTTATTTTTTAACATGGGGTAAATCAAGTCCACTTTAAAAATGTTTTTACATGGGTCAAATTTGTTTTACATGAATAAACTATTCATTACATGGTGTGTTTTGCCTAAAACCCTAATGTATAATATGTACATTCTCATTTTTTTTCTTGCCTTGTAAAATTAGAAACAATTTGACTTTTTGGTTTTTTTTATGTATATATATTCGTTTATTTCTTATCTTTTATTTTTCCATTTTAATTTTATTTTTATTTTTCCCATTTATCCCCTAAGTCCTAGGTTGTATATTTTCATTTTATTTTTCTTATTTAATTTAGTTTTTTTTTTCTTGCTCTTTAAAATTCAACGTAATATTTCACGGGACTTCTTTCTAGGCTTCTTCCCATTGGTATTCATCTTCACTTCATGGTAATTTTCATTTGGAATTACCATTAATACACACCCCCTATCTTCATGGAATCCCTCCTCTCAAGAATTCAGTGAACCATAATATTATTACTAATATTTCCAAAGGACTTAGGATTCATGCTACTTTTAATATTTTTCCTTGAAAATAGTCACTGGAATGATCCATCGAATTGAGCCATTGGAGTGATTTTTTGGCTACTTTTATCATGGATTTCGATGGCCCATCGAGATCGAGCTATCATAATCCCTCATCAAAGTCAACCATTCCCCACGTTTCGACCAGGGAATTCCAATAAGCCATCAAACTGGTAATTGCTTTAATATTATTTCAACCATGCCATCTGAATGTTGAGGTTAAGCTAGGCCATCGAAGTGGTGAGACCATCAGAAGCATGGAGCCATCAGAGTGTATGAAGCCATTGGAAGCATGTGCTATGTGAGTTAACCCATCGAAGTGTTGATTAGCCATCAAAGTATGATGGACACACCAGAGTGTTCCCATCGGAGTGTTGAGCTGCTGAGAGTTATTACCATCCCGAGACAAGCCATTGTGAAAAGCCCTCAAAAACTAAATTTTTTATTCACGTTTTAATTTTTTGACTTAGACTTTGGGTTATATTTCATTTTGGGGGATAATTATTATTTTTATTTCATTATTTTTTATTTTTTATTTTCACATGGGTGAGGGTTTTATTTTTATTAATTGGATTTTCACGTAGGTTAGTGTAATTAATTTTATTGATTTCCTTTTTTTTTTCCTATTTTGACTATGGTAATTGGCCAAAATTACAATACAATCCCTATGTCCTATGCCTTCTCTAGGTTCTTATAAAAAATTAGGTAAGGGAGATAAAGATATACTAACCATTCAATATTGAATTACCTTATGCATGTGGTTTAATGATTTTTAGGTTAAAGATCGACAACCCAGATTCACCCACAAGCAGATCAAGGGATGTTGAGCACTGAATTTCAAATCAAGCCTAGCTAGCCTAAAATCAAGCACGAAATACCTCATTGGAAAGGTATCGAGGAGAGGAATACATTGGAAGAATATTTTAGGCTAGAATAATGACAAAGAACCCCATAGAATAGGGAGAACATAAGGTCACAAATTTGAGGGGGGGGGGGAATTGACTATTCAAACTTCAAACAACCATATATGGGGCTACAAGAAACGAAATCGCCCAGGATAACTTTTCAGAAATCTAATAGAGAATAAAACGTCATGGCACAAAAAATATCAACAAATTAAGGGTGGAAATTCTTAGAAAACAAAGAAAATTGAAGAGGGATGAATTTAATCAGAAAATGGGTTGTGCATGTTCAGGTGATCATATTTGAAGCTACATGAGTCAAAATAGGACCTATAAGATCACATTGCAAGGATGATAAAGAGAATAATAAGATGGGATGATCTTAATCATTATATACTAACGCTAGAAACACCCAAAAACATTTTGAAGAACACAAAAACACACGTAATTAATAATATTTTAAATAAATATCATTTATGAACTACCTTAGGGAGAGAATAATCACTCATGAGTCTCTTCGACTTTTGTTTATAATGATCACATGTTAATTTATGAAACTGAAAAATAAATTTGAAGTTGTATAATGACAAAACAAAGGGAAATAAAGTGAACAGACACAAGAACTGAGGAGTCTCTCTTATCTTATAAAAGAGAACTCATTTCAAATGTATTCATCAACTTTTTCCTATTGTATAGACTAGGAATACTAATGTTTTTGTATGTATTAAGAGCAAAATCCATTTTTGAAGTCATAATTGTATCAAATGAGTTTGGGACTAATCCATAAATGTGTTTTTCATTTAATTTTTTCTGAGTGTTGATCATATGAACTATTTATGTTCTTAGTATTTAGAATTCTCATGTTATTGTAATTTCTAATTAGTATAGGGATGATGTTACATATATCCTGTGCAACTAATTGATATGATATCTGGAATATTATTTTTTTAACATATTCTTGGTTTCCATGAACTATTTCTATTGTCAACATATCTCTTTAAACTACTCTCGTTTATTAGTTTTTCTCATGCGGGATAGGTTAGAAGTAGTTAGATTAAATTATCTTTTTTCCCTTTTAGATTAGATTTAGAATTAATTAGAACTCTTTGGGGGACAATTCATTATCTTTCCCTTTTTTTGTTTTTAATTCTTAGTGGAAACCATGCCCACATAATGTTCAGAAATGTTACATTAAACGAGAATAGGTCTAATTGGGACCTGCCATCGAGCGTTCTCCCTTAACTACTTGACAAACCATTTGGATCTGTCAACATAAATGGCACTATAAGGAGGGACAAATGACATGTTGAGCATGTGGAGTCATTCTTATTAAATTTTTTTAATTTACTAATGGATCCATCCCATACCCCTTTATGAATCTGTTTTTCTGGTACTATACCTCTCAAACCTCCTAGAAATATTTTACATTTCTTGTCGCAGTTTAAGTTTGATGGGAAGGGTGAAACATATGCATATGAACATGATTTGCAATTATGAAAAAAAAATTGTTCTCAAAATATTACTAATGAAAGTGTCATTTGTAGGTTGTTCACTCTCACTCTTGCAGGACGGTTCAAGAGTTGGTGTGAGACTTTTCTGACTTCCTCTATTCACACATGGGAGCAGTTTATGCGTAAATTTTGGCATGTTTTTTATAATTGTTATTATGATGATTTGTGTGCAGAGATATCGAAGCTTAGGAATAATGAATATGGATCTATTTAATACCTTCTTATTAGATTTATGCATATTTATTATATATTTCCTTTGGATGATAGGCCGTCTATCAATGATCAAATTATCCATTTAATTTCTCTTACTAATGATACAAATTAGCTAGTGCATGAAGAATCTAAATCATGTATTAATGTACCCTTACATGTTGATTTTCATTCACATGAAAATGTTGAAAATACTAATGGTTTAGTTGAACTTCATATGTCTCGATCTTTCTTTACTAGGGGGGATATAGATTAGAGAGAGAGTTATTTTTTAGGGTAAGCATATGTATCCTCTCACCACTCCATCCCCCTTTCTTTCCTTATGATGAAAAAGAGACCTATTGTGTTGTAAACTCAAGTTCATATTTTTATGTGGATGACCGAGAGGAGGGTTTTTCTGTTGATAATAGGACACTTTGGGCCACACCAATGGTTATATCAGGTTCTCATTATCCTATCTCACCTTTTTCATCACAAGAAATAGAGGAGGCTGTTATGGAGAAAAATTTAAATTTTGATTATTTAATGAAGAAAATATGGGCACTCATGACCTGAATCCTTCCTCACCCATGGATAATTTGGAATTAGCTCCTTTTAATTTGAATTGTCCTATTGTTATAGATTATCCTAGTTTAACCGAGTTAGATAACAAAGGCTTTCCTCTTGTGGTCGAATAATTTATTGAACCTTCTTGCTATCAAAATTCTTTTCATTTTATCCTCTCTTCTAACGATGAATATGTTTTGGGATATATTTTAGATTCTCATAATTTGCAAGAGAAAGACAACAACAAAGATATTTTCCCTCAAGGAAAAGAAAAAACCATATAGGAAATACCTCTTTTATCACACCAATCCAATTTTTGCTTGGAAGAGAAAAACCATGTTGAGGAAGAATGTGTTGATTGTGAAACCATTCCTAGTGTGGAGATAACTGAGTCATAATCAGTCACCAATGTTCTTCAGAAGGAGGAACTACCATTCAAGGAGTCACTTTTTGAAAATGTTTCTTGTTAAAGAGAGGATTTTTATTCTCTCAATTCTTCTACTTATTATGTTTTGTGTCCTAATATCTTTAATGGTTTGATCTTGCAGGAAGCGAACCATCATCCTATTCAAATAAATTCAATAGGGTCGCCCCCTTTTGAAGTACTTGATGGTGGTATTGTGCATATGGAAGATAGAGGATACGTCCTTTTCCCATGATATTAGCAATTTTATGACTTATCAACTGTCACATACCCACTACCTTAATCAAATTTTTAGTTGATTTTTTGCTGAATCAGAGCCCCCGAACTACCTACAGAGGTCTAGCGCAAGCTAGCTCTTTCTCACTCTCTCTTCCCATGTGATTGCGGGTCATGATCATAGTTCAAATAATCGCGATGCTTCTTTGTATTTAGCGCCTTGGCGCTACAGGGGTGTCGAATCGTTCGACTCTGCAACTACCGGAGCCCGACAGGGCTAGCGACCGGCCAATAGGGACGAATCCCTACAGGGTTAGCAAATGGCCAATAGGAACAAATCCCAACAGGGCTAGAGAACAACCAATGAGAACAGGCCCTGTCGCACGGTTAAGTGGAGTACAGGTGGTAGAGGGGAAATGCGACACGGTAGTCGACAAGACAGGAGGGGCCCCACTTCACATGCCACACTATTCTAGACCCCCCCCCAATTAAAGGCAGAATGGAAAGGGGGGTCCATAATTAACCTGAGCACTGTTGATCAAGGTGAATTAATCTCAATCGTTCGAGAGTTGCACGTCTGATTCCGGACCCCCCCGCTCCACCACTAAAGGCATAACAACAAGGGGGCTCCGGAATGAAACCTCAGCTGTAGATCTGGGTGGGTGGACTCTGGCCGTCCAGATCTGCTCGTTACTTACCTTAATGTGCATTCACACCCCAGCTTAAAGCCGACATCTCTTCCTCACATTTGACGGTTGTTACAGACCTTGAGATCCTCCGAAAGAATCTCATCCTTTCATCAGGATTTATCATTATGAGAGTCTAAACTCTCGATCACAGGGCTCCCGAATTCTCGATCCCTGATTTCTCGATGTGTCTAATCTTTCGACACGTAGCCTCCGTAAATCGGACGGTCCAGATCTATCCCAGGGTTTTCACAATGGAAAATCCCGAACTCTTGTCACCAGGACTTCCGAGTTCGCGATTCTCGATTCCCCGAAATGGATAATCTCATGACACGTGGCCTCCATCATTCGGACGATCCAGATCTATCTTGGGGTTTTCACCATGGAAAATCCTGAACTCTTGTCACCAGGACTTCCGAGTTCGTGATTCCCGATTCCTCGAAATGGGTAATCTCATGACACATGGCCTCCGTCATTCGAACGGTCCAAATCTATCCCAGGGTTTTCACCATGGAAAATCCCGAACTCTTGTCATCAGGACTTCTGAGTTCGCGATTCCCAATTCCCCGAAATGGGTAATCTCATGACACATGTCCTCCATCATTCGAACGGTCTAGATCTATCCTGGGGTTTTCACCATGGAAAATCCCGAACTCTTGTCACCAGGACTTCCGAGTTCGCGATTCCGAATTCCCCGAAATGGGTAATCTCACGACACGTGGCCTCCACCATTCGGACGGTCCAGATCTATCCCGGGGTTTTCACCATGGAAAATCCCGAACTCTTGTCACCAGGACTTCCGAGTTCACGATTCCCGATTCCCCGAAATGGGTAATATCATGACATGTGGCCTCCGTCATTCAGACGGTCCAGATCTATCCCAGGGTTTTCACCATGGAAAATCCCGAACTCTTGTCACCAGGACTTCCAGGTTCGCGATTCTCGATTCCCCGAAATGGGTAATCTCACGAAACATGGCCTCCGTCATTCAAACGGTCCAGATCTATCCTGGGGCTTTCGCCCCTATACACTGGTTTTTTATCTCTCGGGTAACTCTTGACAGATCCAATGACTATTGGGTTTTCCAGTCGAGATTTGACGACTTAGATTGGTTCCTACCTGTGCATTCTTCCACGACTCCATATACGTAGAAGAACAAATAGTCCAGATACTCCCATGGACCTTGGATATCTACGGTCCGATTTCTTCTCTGCCCACGAAGACACAGAAAACAAAGGGGTAAGGCATTTAACACCCTACTTACTCCTACCAATCTAATGGTCATGCATTATCACAGGTTTCCCGATGGAATCTCGTCCATCGATTAATACCTATCAGGGTTAAGGCACTTAACACTCCATCTTCTTCTTCCGATATGACGGTCGTCAGTGACCACAGATCTCCTGATGAGATCTCATCCGTCGATTCGATACTTCATCCTTATACTGCGATCTCGAGTTTTCAAGAGGATCGTTCCTCCTCGTGCAGGGTTACTAAGACCTTACGCCTTCACATTCTCTTTCCCGGTTCTTGATGGGATTTTCAAGGAGGGTATCTCTATGGGGAGGTTCTTACCCAGGGTACTATCTGAGGCAGATAAGGGTACCTTTCTCCCACGAATCAGACACGCAGTCTGAATTAGGTCAGTATGCATATAAATAGCAATTTATGAAGACATAAGTCATACGTCGTCTTTCCATTATAAACATGCATCTACCAGTACTGATCAAAACATCATACAAACCTTCTTACTCTGAAATCATTCACCATTTCACAGCTTATAAACATAAATGTCGGAATAAATATATATTTCAAGATGCCAGAGGAAAAACACTTATCGGAAATAACACCAAGGGTTATGCAACTACTGAGAGAGGTGCTCGTTTCCACCCAACCATAGGCTCAACGAATCCCAACGGATTTACCACTAGCCACCCCCGAGCTGAGACCACGATGTTGTGAGACCGCGTCTCTGTTTGCCAGTGACCAGATTAGTCAACCCCATCTCCCCTCATGAGTTCACTCTCACACTGAATAAACACGCAACTAGCCATTTCCGCCATTGCTAAACCCGTGACCTCTGTGCGCCTCTATAATTCACTGAGCCATCCCTTGCCTTACCTGACTTATCTATTGTGGTTTGAGGAGGCATGTTGCCAAGCCCAGGGTTGAAGAGGCAGGTTGTCAGGCCTATGAGAAACTCTCTGTTCGAGTGAGAGAGGTTGTTGTGGATTGAAGAAGCAGGTTGTCAAGTCTGTGAGAAAATCTCTCCAGTTGAGAGAGTGTGTTGAGGAAGTGAGTTCTTCTGGAGGGAGTCGCATAGCTTCTACAGAGCTCTAAGAATTCTGGTCTGGTCTGTTGCTAAATCCCAAGGTAAGGGATGTGGAGCAGTCGATGGACTGTGTGATAGTGAAGATGTATACTCTTGGGGTGGGACAAGGATGTGGGGAATGAGAGTTTGTGAGAAGTGGGCATAAGCGGCTCTTGGGAGAGAATCCTTCCTCTTAAAATGTGAGACTTTCCTATTGACCTTGCCTAGCCTAGGAATCCCTTACTTGGTGGAGTTTAGTCCCAGCTTAGGGGTGACCCACTACTGAGAGTGATGATTAGTGTGGTCTAAGATTGGGAGGTTCATGGAAGGTCTGCATGCACTTGGTGGTTTTTACTCTAGTTAAAATATACGTATCATTTCCATGCTTAATTATGTATGTTATGCATGTCTGGGATTTCTGAAATGTTATCATGTGTTTTGTTGCATGTAGGAATTACTGTCAATTCCATTTAAGTCTGTATGGTAGCAGTAACTTTGTGTTATTTGTTTTAAATTCATTTGAAATGCATGTTATATATATATATATATATATATATA
>ML779399.1:518449-545252 GCA_009831015.1 Picea engelmannii
TCGTATGGAAACTATGTAGGTCCATTTTGGATCATCCCTTCGTATTTTGGGAAGCTTATGGTCTCCAAATTATTTAGTTTTGAAGGAGATAAGGAAATGATTCCTCATATTTAACCTTGGAGTTCCATTAAGCATTGGCTAGTGGTTAACCCTTCAATCCCATCTCTCAAAGTTCTAGTTGGACTTTGATCATCCTTTAAATCTTTTTCTACATAATTATTTCCTATAGTTATTATGAAGGTTCATTTGGTGCTAAATCTTCCATGCGAGGTAGAAATTGACCCTCTTCATCCTTATAAAGCATTTATAGCTCACAGAGTTTAAAATTCTATGCATTTACTACATAATAAATTATCATATAAGGTGGAACATTGGGTTTGTAAGAATTGTTTCCTACCTTTTCCAATATTTTGAATGGTCCATATCTCAGGGAACTTATTTTCTTCCCATATCCTTGCAACCATTCCTTATTAAGGTGATACCAAACATTGTCTCATACTTGGGAAGGTCTTATTAGTCATGTGTTGATCATGTATGCCCCTATATTTCTCTTGAGACCTCTTCAAGTTTTCCTAAACATGTAAGTGTATTTTCCTTATGCAATCTATGAAATTTTATAACTTCAATGCACTAGCTAGGGCTATTTGCCCTGCTTTAGGTTGCCCATATACTATATCCAATGGTGATGGTGGAAAATATCCAAAACGAAATTCAAAATGGGTATTATTGATAGAAGTTTAGATAGCCTTGTTATAGGAATGTTATATATAAACCAAATTTTCATCCCATGTCCTTCGAGTGTTCTCATTGTAACCTCTCAAAAGATAAAGCAAAGTATTATTCACTACCTTTTTGTGCCGATCACTTTGCATGTAGAATGCAATGGATATCTTAAATTTAGTGTCTAGTTTCTCCCATAATGAATTCTAGAATGTACTAAGGAATCTAACATCTCTATAAAAGGTGATTTCCCTTGGAATCACAAAGTTCAATGAAACACTTTCAAAGAACAAGGTTTTTATTTATATCCACTATATCTACTAGCATTAGTTTTTACCTTGAATGACTTCTACAAATTAGATAATGTTAAAACCAAGCCTTGACTATATTCAATTTCAATTCTTCAAAGGCTCCCTCTTGAGTCTTACCCTAATAAAAATTTCCTTTCCATGTTATTGCATGAATTAATACTACCAACACTTAAAAGTGATGCTATGAACTTCTTAAATATTGAGATACTCCTAGAAAACTCCAAACCTTTGTGGAATTAGTAGAAGTGATCCACTTAAGGATGACATCTATCTTTGAAGGCTCAATTTTTAACTTACCTCCACCAATTACATGTTGCATGTACACCAAATACACACTTCTTTATGTTTACTAGTAGATGAATCTTCTCCAACACTTGATTCAAACTTGAACATGCTCCTCCAAAGTAGAACTTAAGATAAAAATGTCATCCAAGTAAACTATGAAAATAAATTTATGAATGGATGTAACACATCATCCATTAAACACAAAAAAGTAGTCATTACATTACTCAAACCAAAATTTATTACTAAACATTCATATAGACCTTACTTCATATTAAAGAAAAACTTCCAAGTTTCTTCTCTTATTTTAGACATGATATCCATATTTCAAATCCCATTTAGTGAAATAGTTTGCATACTACAATTGATCTAACAAGTCATTGATGCAAGGATAAAGGATGTCAATTATTGATATTGATCTTGTTTATATATCTATATGCAATTAAAATTCTCTAAGTCTTGTCCTTTTTTGGTATTAAAATGACAGGGGAACCACATGGAAAGGTACTCTGTTTGATGACTCCTTGCTCCAAGAAATACCACAACTACTTCTTCACTTGATCATACTCTAACATGGAATATTTTTATAGGCCTATATTTTGTAAAAACCAATTTGGGAGTAATTTTGTGTCTCATCCTCCATTGGCTTCCTCGATGGCATTTGTTGGGATATTGGAACATTTATTTCTATGCCTACAAAAGATCTTCTAATTAGAGCTTAAATTCTTTTGTACATGCTTCAAAGGATTCCTTTACGCCTATTGAAACAATGCCTTTTTTAATTCTATCTCAAGAAAATAAGCACAAAACTTCTTGGTTGAGTTGATTGATCACTTCATCTAGTGTTCACTCACTAGAGATATATTAGACTGCCCAATGTGTGCATTGATGGTGAAATATTTACCATGATTTATTAAGTGTTATTGTATTTCTCTTGTCATGAACATAAAATCCTTTAAAAACATATAGGAGCTATGAAACTCTACATTGTAGACATCAAGAGGCATTACATAGAATTATATTTCATCAATAAAATTTCCACTAACATTAAATCTAAGATGGAATTGCTTATTAACTTTTATCTCTACATCATTATTCATCCAACCCAAAGGGTATGTGTTAATTGTAAGTTCTAGTAGTTAATACAAAACAAAGTAGATTAATATATTGATTACCCAATCTAATAATAGATAACCCTAATTTGGATTCATGCATGCCCCAAATGGAAGTTGAGGAAGGGGACCCCAAAATACCCTAACCACATGCTAAACAATAGGGCCCTAATAGGTAGGGAGGGGAAGATAGGATAGAATAAAAATCTAAATATACCATGAAAGGTTTCCCCTTCATTTCTATGTTATTTTACTAATTTGGTGAACTTAAACTCGAAATCATATTCCTTTTCTTCGAAGGCCATGCATTTCTTCCCCTTAATTTAATAAATGGATATATGCCTGAATAAGTAGTTAGAGATACACATTGTATAGGAATGGACTTATGTAAACACACAAACATATTTTAAATCTCAAGTAAGAAATGATACGATTAAACCTCTGGTGTTTCTCAAGTTCTAATTTTGAGTTTAAAGGAGGATAAGAAATAGTGACAGAGCTCCCAATGGTCATCTTGGTGTAGTCCAACATACAAAGAAGAAACCCAAACAGTGGTCTTCTTGGTGTAGTCCTACACACAAAGAAGAAACCAAAACATTTATATGTTTCTATCACATAGTAAGATCCAATTGTTAAATTGTTAGATAAATATAAAACCAAAAATACAAATAAAATTCATTAATCATAGAAAAACGACATGTAAAATATGAGGTGGGTAAGGAAGGTTTTGCAACAGGGGTTGGGAGGGGAAATATAACTATTCTATTGAAATTTGTAAGGTCAATTACATAATTTACCTTATTTGAGTATTTATATTATCTTCCATTCCCCCAAAGGCTTCAAGGTATGTACTCATGCTAACTTCAAAGGGTAATCACTTGGTCTTTTGGAAGCACAAGTGGCCAGTCACAATATCTCCATTATGGATTTACTTTATCCAAAAGATTAATAATAAATACCACAATAATTTATTTTATAAAGTTAATTGAGAGGATTTTTATGGGGGCTTTGCATCTTTAATTGATAATAGAAGATAGAAATCTAGAAAGAAATGTGACTTTCTATTCTTTATTTTTTAAATGGATTTTAATCTTTTTATTTCTTAAAAAGAATGATTTTCAATATTTATTTGAATTTTTATGAGGGGTGTTCATCAATAATGAATACAATCACCCCATTGTGTGCACATCTAAAACATTTGGTCCACTTCATCAAAATAAAAAGGCTAAACACTATTTTCTTAAGGTTTGTGTAACATATGATCCCCTTTTCAAATTTCACGTGGTGATGTTTTTAAATGTCAACAAATACCCAGGGGTCATGAAAATGTATGTTAACATATATGCCCTCTAATGTATGAGGCTAGGAGATAATTATCTGGCTGAAATAAGTCACTAGTTATACAATATCCAAATGAACTCCCAAGGATTCAAAATGGAATAATTGTTTTAATAACCATGAATAAGAACACCATTTAAAAAAGAAACGAGGTAAGAAAAAATAAAGTATTTGAGAGATTGGGGCATCCCATGCTCATATGGATATAATCAAGTTGAGGTAAAAATAATTTCATGGCATCATGAGAATAGGCTTAGTTAAAATAGAATTAATAATATGGAAATACATGATGACCGTTATATCCAAATGAACTCCCAAGGATTCAAAATGGAATAATTGTTCTAATAACCATGAATAAGAACACCACTTAAAAAAGAAACGAGGTAAGAAAAAATAAAGTATTTGAGAGATTGGGGCATCCCATGCTCATATGGATATCATATGGATATAATCAAGTTGAGGTAAAAATAATTTCATGGCATCATGAGAATAGGCTTAGTTAAAATAGAATTAATAATATGGAAATACATGAAGACCGTTTATGCTAGGATACATCAATACATCCCTAGAAAAGATGAAGTTATATCACTAAGATGCGACACACGAACTAGACATAAAATACCAAATAGTGGAAAGGTCTCACATGCATATGCTCTAATTCTCTAGTATTTGAGTGATTGGGGCATCCCATGCTTATATGGATATAATCAAGTTGAGGTAAAAATAATTTCATGGCATCATGACAATAGAGGCTTAGTTAAAATAGAATTAATAATATGGAAATACATGATGACAATTTATGCTAGGATACATCAATACATCCTTAGAAAAGATGAAGTTATATCACTAAGATGGGACACACAAACTAGACATAAAATACCAAATAGTGGAAAGGTCTCAAATGCATACACTCCAATTCTCTATTGAATGGTGATCTATATTTGTCTAATAAAACAACAACCTATGTGTACAATATCTGGAACAAAGGAGACCCAATATTGGGATGTTCCATGTGAACAAGATTAAATGATCATCTAAATGTTTGAGCTAGACACACCCAATAAATTGTAATTTGATACCTAGAACAAACAAACATCGATGCACAAATCTCTTTGATGGGATAAAGTGTCATAGTTGACCATGGGAGAAACTATATAATCAATAACTAATAATGAAGGTCACTACGAGATGGAAGATAACTCACCATTGATATTGATGAGTACCAAGTTATGGGTACAATCATAAGGATCAGAATAAAAACACTCAAGTCAAACTTTTAGAGGGTTAATTTTATCAATACTAAATGAGGAAAAGTATTTCGAAATGTGGGGTGGAGCACCAATGAGAAAATTTGTCACTAAGTTAATCAATCCTCTTAACTAATCCCCATATAGAAGGTGTTGTGGTCAATAGGGATCAATCCATTGGAAGAAAGGTCATGATAAAGTCCTTTCAACAAAAATTAGGTAAGGAAATTGTTGAGATGATGTATGGAAATAATATCAAGCCCAGGAAAATTTTGACACATAATGTGACTCAAAGCATAAAATGTACTTGGAAGACAACCACTAGATTGGCCCAAGGACATGATGGTTCAACTAATTATCAAAGTGGTGACAACTAGATGAAAATGAGTAAAGAAATACAAGTCGTGTCTAATTAAGTTAGTGACCAAGGTATGGTGGATGCATGTGGTGACTCATGTAAGGATGTTCCATTCAAGTGTGACACACTCTGAAACCTATACTTATGGATCAACAAAAGAAATATCTCTCTCTCTCTCCCCTGCCCATGCTTTTTTTTGTTTCCTTTTTTCATCTCCTATGAGAATATTGGAAAAGGAATCAATCAATATATGATGATACATAGAGGAAGTAGATGCATTTATGTAAAAAATTGATTCTATTGAGAATAATGTTACAAAAGAAAGTAGTCTAGTGAATAGGTAGTGACATTAAGATCACTCAGATGTGTACCTCCTCTAATGGTAGTGGTTTACATGCATATAGAAAATACCAAAGGAAGAAATAAGTAAAAGAAGAAATAAATAAATAGTTGAAATAGGTAGTGACATTAAGATCACTCAGATGTGTACCTCCTCTAATGGTAGTGGTTTACATGCATGTAGAAAATACTAAAGGAAGAAATAAGTAAAAGAAGAAATAAATAAATAGTTGAAAGTGAAAAAAAATAATTCATGGTAGAAAAATACAAAATAAATGGGTGAAGCCCATATGGGAATGACCAAAAAGAGATGAAAAAGGATAATACTGTGGCTCATAATATTATATCACATTAGAAGGGATTTTAATACTATGGAATAATCATAGGATGGGTGCAAATGAAAATGTCGTTATACTCTAGGGAAACCTAGCAAAAGAAGGCTCTATCATCGAACATGGGAAAGTAGGCAAGAATGGATAATGCCCCAATGTCAAATAGAGTATATCCTATCGTAAATTTATGTGCAAACGAGTTTAGATGTAAGTTTTCAAAGGGATAACTTAATTGTATATGCTATTTAAGGATTATACCTTGGGAAAGTAGGCAAGAATGGATAATGCCCCCATGCCAAATAGAGTATATCCTACAGTAAATTTAAGTGCAAACGGGTGTAGATGTAACTTTTCAAAGGGATAACATAATTGTATATGCTATTTAAGGATTATACCTTACCGAGGTAACCATTTCTAAGAGAATAATCCAAATGCACCTAAATATCTAGTTCAAAGTCCTACATCTATGAAACTAAATCTAAAAAATATTTTCAGATTTAGCTTGAGTTATGAAATTCATCGAATTGTTTATGACCTTAAAATATTTGGCGGCAATTTTAGTAGTCCTTAATTTGGAAAGGGGTTCCAATTGATGCTTCTTAAGTGTAGTAGGTATTTCTATGTGGGGAGTGGATGATATCATTAGTTTCTAAATGGAGGAATGATCCAAGTTATTCTCCTCGATTTGAAAAGGTAGTGCTACTAGGGAGGATTAAAAACAATGATAATTACCAGGGGGAATGTTATCTAAGGGCATGATTGTATAAAATATAGGTTCAATTATAGAAAAAATAATGATCTCCAATTTGGAATTGTAATTCAACATTTCCTCGGGAAGTATAAGATTTGTTGTTAATAGAGAAGAATCAAATAGATTTATATTGAAGCTATTATTCAAGGGCATGTTTGTGAAGTAGTTATCCCCAAGATGAAATTCAATAGGAGAATCAATATAGAGGTCATACAAAGGACCATATATAGTATTCATGGACTCTAATAATTATTCATATTCATGGAAGGTCATGGTCAAAGAGGCATGAGGATCTTCATACATGTTGGGAGAAATTGACTCCATGATACCTAATTTTCAAAGTGAAATATCATTCTCCTAGTATAAGGTAGTAAAAGGTTCCAAAAACACATGCTCAATGTAATGGAGATTTCCTAGATACCACTAGTGGTTGTGTATGAAATTTATGAAGAAGTTTTCCCCAACCAAAAAATAGGAACATAATGCGAATGAGAAACTAAAGGAGAGATATTTCTATAGGTCAAATGTGGTTGAGTACTGGGATATGAGAATTGATCAATGGAGACAATACATCCTTCATGTGAAAATAACTTGATAAGTCTCACAGAAAAATCAAGACACCAGACAACATCCATGGTATACACAGTCACATCTAAGGAGCAAGCTAAAATCGAATAAAGTTTTCACAACCATGACATTGACATAAGTGAAGTTAAGGAGGAGATTAATTATAATCATTTCCCAAGGTGATGAAATCCACGGGGTGATGCATTTTTTTATCTTAAGTGTTATTCACAAACCTCATGAACATGTCACCTAGGTGGAAATCATAAAGTTTTGATACTAATACCCCTTCAAAAGTCAAATGCTAGGGGAATAGTCACAGGTCCATTACAAATGTTTAAGTTAGAGTCATATGAGTTGAAAATCATATCCCTCACTACCGCCTTACAAATACATGATACAATTCTTTTATTTTAAGAATGTTTGCATGTTGAAACCTTTGAACCCATTACTTTAGTATAGGGTTGATTCCCACACTTCCATAGATTTAACTAGCGCTTGACTTTTGTATTAGAAGGTATTTTCCAGTACCAACACTTGTTACTCAAGTAATTTACCTATTATATTATCCAAATTCTATGATCAAGCATTTTGTTCCCTTAGAATAGTTAACTCTCTACTCCTAAAACCAAATCCCTAAAATGCTAATATAATGTTGTTGTTATTTAAAGAATCCATGCATCCTTATGTTCACTAGACACTCTCATGAGTTGATGTTGATATAGAGTTCATAGGATTAGGGTATTCAATAAAATGTGATTAATAAATTGGCTTATAGATATATTTTAAGGCTAATGTTTGAGAGACTAAAATCCCCCAAACTATTTTATCAAGATGTGATAATGAAAAATGATTGTGACTAAAATTAGATAGATTTTAAGTTTTTTTTCTTGTGGTGGCATGCACCACAATTGTACTCTTTTAAGGAATGTATTGTGTGTGAAATGATGTTTGTAACTCCAAAAAAGAAAACACAAAAAAATAAAAGTTGAAATTAAAATTTTCTAACTAATCAATAGCAAGGGAAAACAAATTATTTCTCTTATTGGTTTCTAATTTACTATGATCTCCAAATAATGCAAGCAAAAATGCATACACCAACAATGGGATTAATGTTGTGAAACCATAAAATTAAAAATAAAAAGTAATTCCAATCAGTTTTCAAGCTGAAAATAGATTAAAGAAAACAACTCAACATTGTAGATTATTATTGTATCACTTTTCAACACTGGGGAAGTAAATAATCAAGAATACTAAGATGAAATGGAAATGGGCCTTTTTAAGAAAAAACATGCCATGAAATTAGCAAGCAATCTAGTTGTGGCGTCATTTGTTAGCTAAAATACAATGTTTAGAGTAAAACTTATGGAATATATCTTTAGAAAGAAAATGAATAGAAAATGAATAGAGAAATACATAACGAAATAGATATGTGGAAAGAATATAAACAAAATTAGAATTGGAAAATAATAATAGTAACAAAACCTTTATTTATATTCATAACTAGATGCAATGTTCACTTAGCTCTTCAAGGGGGAAACCATCAATTGGATTAGAGATTTAAATACAATAATATTCACTTGAAAACCAACTACATACCTTATACTACAATATTTATAGTTTTCCACTTGACGAAAACCCTAACCACCTAGTGGATGTCCAATAATGAGGCCTCAACCACTAGCTAGTGGACTTTTTGTAATGAGGCCACTTGCATTTATTGAGTTTACACTCTAATACCTCATAGAAAATTATTTAATAGACATGGCCCTCAATAAATTAAGTAAAATTATATTCCAATAACTATCGAAGTTAGGGTGGGACCCTAACATTTCCTCCCCCTTACAAAGAAACCTTGTCCTCAAGGATAGAGATGAGAAAATTGGTGAAGAATTTTTGTTGGTTCCCATGTAGCATATTTGGTTGTGTATCCTTCCATTGGATAAAAAATTTCTAGATAGTACAATGGTGAATATGATTCTCAATTTTAGGGGCGGAAGGTGCAGGGGGTGCTTTGCTTATGACCTTGAAGCAAACCAGATAATTCAATTTGCTTGGGTCTCGGATCCACCTCAAACAACTAGGAAAAATATTTAGCCATCTATATGGGGATTATTCTAACCAAGGAATACATAAATTAGGAATCATTATAATAGGAGATTTAAAACTGAGTATAAAGGGTCTAAGGCAGCTTAGCAAAAGATCCCACCCAACTCTCCAATGTATATATCAAAGAATTGGAGCGAAGGAGATAATATTTTCCTTGGTGGATTATTTCCACATCTTCCACTAACAAAATGATGAAGTTGATTCACTTGCCAAAGGAGCTCAGAAAATAGGCCAAGGTTCCCTAAGGGTTTATTGAACTATGTATACTCATTTCCTTCCATAGTTTTATGGGTGATCTATTAAGGTTTTTTAATGGGAAAAAAGGGTTGGTAGATGATGTTGGACATGGTGTTATGGTGTTGGAATTGATGTCAAAGAGGGTATATGATTTTGGTATTGGAATTGATGAAAAGAGGTCAATATTATGGTCATCATCATAAAAATTGTGCATATGATATTGTCAAACTCATGAATTGTGGAAAATAATGAATACTTATGGATAAATTCGACTTGCATTGCCTTCGAATTTGACTTGGATAACTTCAACTTACATTGCATCTGAATCCAACTTTGATAACTTCGACTTTCATTTCCTTCGACTTCAACTTACATTTTCTTCAACTTCGACTTGGATAAATTCGACTTACATTGTCTCCAAATATGACTTGGATAACTTCGACTTGAATTGCCTCTGATTTCGAATTGGATAACTTCAACTTGCATTGCCTTCGAATTCAAATTGATAAATTTGAATTGCATTTATTGACTCTTGGTTGAATCGACTTTGGTCGACTTACTTTGCCTCGCCGGACTTGCATTTTGGACGACTCATTTTTTTCCATTTCGACTTTTGGGTGGTTGACTCTATTTTATCTTCCAACTTGACTTGTGGCTTGAGTGGTCAAAAATTTCCCATCATATAAAAAACCAGAGTTATAATTGTTTTAAACAAAGAATATTGTGTTGGTGAGATGGATAAGTTATAAGCCTCTTGTTTACAGATAAGACATATTGATCTTCAATGAACCAACATGTACAATATGCTTGGAGTAATGATAGAGGAATAATGATTGGATTGACAGTGGAAAATGAAGATTCAATCCATAACTGAGATCGACTAATAAGAACTAAAAATATGATTAAGATAATTAACACCTCACGATCAAGGTTTGTTTAAAGAACTATTGCAACAATAGTAAAAAAAATTTAGCACCAAGATATTCCATTAATGTTGAACAATTTACCAGGGATTTGAAGTCTTTTGAATTAAATATAAAAATTGTTAATGAAAAAATGTTATTATTATTATTATATTAAATAAATAGGTGCATTGGTTCATACAAAGAGACACAATGTTTCACATTCATACCTATTAGAATACTATATAAATAGAAAAGTATAGTGGAAGGAGAGTGCCTATGTGGTCTAATTCAAAATATCAAAACATAGACATATTACAAGGAAGAAATTAAACATTCACATGAAGTGAGGGTGGTAGGGAGGAGCAAGGGAGGATTGGAGTCCTCAGAGTTGAGCTTCCTCAAGTTGGTGCTTGAAAAATAGAGAATTGGAGTCCTTTACAGGTTGCAGCTTGATCTATAGGGAGTTGGTGCTTCCTCAAGTTGATGTTTGGAAACAAGAGATTTGTGTTTCCTTGAGTTGGTGCTCAAAATAAGAGAGATTGATGTCTCTTAGAAATTGTAAATTGTAAATGAAATCTAAATTTTATGATTGTTACATTTAAATTCTGAGTTTTGTACATTCTTGTTGATAAATTGTTATAAATTAATAAAGAATTAATTTAATTTGAGAAAAAGAAGAAATATTGATTCACCAAATTCCAACAATTGGTATTAGAGAAGGTTCCTTCACCATAGTCTAATCACTTGAAGGCAGATTCTGAGAAATGCAATGGATCAACATGAAGGAATGCCCTCCAATAGAGATTCATTGTTCAAAGGAAATTATTATGCATTTTGGAGTATAAGGATGAGAAGTTACCTCATGGATCTTGGATGTGATGTTTGGATATATATGCTAAATGGTTACATTGCACCAACTACCGATGTTGCTGCAAAGAAACTTGCAGTGATAATTCAAGGGTTGTTAATGCAATTCTAGGTGGATTAGAAAATTCTATATTTGTAAAAGTGATGCACTATAAATAAACAAAATAAATTTAGGACAAACTTAAAGTCATCTATCAAGGAGATGGAAAAGTTAAGCAAGGCAAACTTCAAATGTACAGAGGGCAGTTTGAAAGTCTAGAGATGAAAGAGGAAGAAAACATTGCAAAATATTTTCAAAGAGTATATGAAATAGTCAATTCAATCAAAGCATTGGGAGAAGAATTAAAATACAAAATTATTGTCCACAAGGTGTTGAGATCATTACCAATGAGATATTATTCCAAGGTATTTACATTGGAAGATCTAGAAGACCTTGACAAACTTACAATATATGGACTTCATGGTATTCTTATAGCGTATGAAATGAGAACCAAGCAAGAAAAGTCATAAAAAATGGAAACAACCTTCAAAGCATCAAAAGCAATAAAGAACCATGAGCATGTGCCAAATGAAAATAACTCAAATATATTAGATGAATAAGAGGCCAAATTTATAAGGAAACTCAAGAAAGGGTCTGGGAAATATAAAGGAAAGTTAGCCTTCAAGTGCTTCAACTCTGGAAAAGTTAGTCATTTTGCCTCCAAATGTCCCTATCCCAAGAAGGTGGAAAGTGATGATGAAGATACTTTTAACCAGGAAGAAATTAAGAAGATCAAAACTAGAAACAAGAAGAAATTCTACAAGAAAAAGAAAAGAGTATACTCCAAAGAAGACGATAGTTCATCGTTCATCTGACTTGAGTGAAGATGATGAGACAAAATTTTTATTCATCGACATAGAATCTCAAACTAAAGTTTCTAATGATAATGAAGAAAAATCTGAAGTTAAAGGAGAACTAGACCTTGAAGGAGAACTTATTCGTGCGCTTGAAGAATTGAGAAAATATTAAAAGAGAAACAAATAATTAAGAGAAAAACTATTAAAATATGAAGGAAAACAAAAATCAAGAGAAGAGAAAGTTTCAATAACCATCAAGGAATCAAAACAAGTCATTATTGACTTAAAAAATCAACTCCAAGAAGCCAAAAAAATTAAAGAGGTCATAAGTAAACAACTCAATGAAAAACAACTAGATTGTGAAAAGCTAGAGGCTGAAACTGTTTCTCTAAACTGTTTCTCTAAATGTAACAACCCCACCATTAAACTAAACATCACTTTTCAAATGAATACAAAAAACAATTTTTAGTTTTGTTGTATTTTTAAAAATCTTTATAATAACCATAGGGTGACTTAAACATAATGAATTTTTTTTTTTTAGCCTTGGAAACAAGCAATTAAGTAATACATTACCAATGACTGTAACCATCTCATTTATTGTAATATTATTTTATTTCAAAGGGATGAAATAACATAGCAAGTACATCGTTGATTTAAAAAGAAATTTAAGAGTAACAATTTATACCATTTAATTAGATTAGATAGCATAAGTTCATTGACAAGTTCATTGGCAATTGCAAACCATTTCATTAAGAATTATTGTTGTTTATTTGCTCCATTTGTGCGATAACCTTGTATATGATTTTAATAATTCCACAAGAATTTATACTCCAAAAGTAAGCAGTCGACCAACTTCCTTTCTATAGGAATAAGGTGGAATGAATTTATTCTAGTCAAGCATCAAGTGCAAGTGGATAAATAGACTGTAAGGATCATTATAATATTCATAAGTTGTCTAAGTATTCTAATCAACTTATTTTCATAATCATCCTAATTTTCTATTGAAAACACTAATTTTCTATTGAAAACACTAAGAATTTAGTTGAGTTACAATACACAACCATGTTCCTTAACAATGTCTAATAATAATCTAAATTTATATATATCAATTTAGACAACATTGAGTATTAATTATGTAACTTAGCATTGATTAACTACAACATTTTTGATATACCTCAATTATATTATGTAATAACAATCAGACTTAAAATTTCATAACTTATTATAAAATAGTACCTTCCATCTAAATTATAATCAGGAAAAGTAAATAATTGTAATCTTTTAACAAAATGTGCTTACTCTTCTACCCTAAATAATAATGAAATAATAATTCTATTAATGTGAATGTAAATACACTGTGCAAAAGTATCCGTTGGAATAAGAGAAAATAAGCACACAAAGAAAATTGTGTAACAATACGCAAGTTCGTATGAGATTAGATACGAAATAAAACAGTTAAGAATTAGAAAAGAGTATAATTAGGAGCTTGAAAAGGTGTAGAACGTTATTATAAAGATATCTCTTTATGTGTTTACTTTTTTTACATTTATCTAATCATATTTAAAAATTACTTTGATAGCTAACAGATTGCCACTTAAGTGATTAACATAAATTAAAATATTAACACCAAATAAATGAAGTGCAATAGTTTATTTGTTAATCAATAACAAAATTTAATATATTCTTTTAAGGATTCGTTTCATCTTATCAACCTTTCCACGTTCACCAATAACTATTTAACTGCTGTGCTAGTAACTTAGCAACTATCTAAACAGTAAACATTATAGAGACACTTGTAAAAACGAGATGTCAACTGGAGTGCAACTGCAGTGGAGTAGTCTTACCATAATTGCATCATATCACATGCAGTATCCGTTGAAAGAAAAATATGTGTCGAAAGCTAATAAAATGCATACATGTAGTAGCCGTTGCAAGAAAAATATCATATCAAATGAAGTAGCCGTTGCAAGAAAAATAATGACCTACTTGGACAAGAGCTTCTGACACAAGACTCGAAAGAATGCATACATCCCTCTGAAGATAACTGGGGTCAAATGGATGGACACTTAAATTAGAGAAATAAGGCATAGATATAAATGACAATTTTATAAGAAATTTCTTAATATGATTAGAGTGGTTGCAAGGAAAAAGTAATGAGTTTATTTCCAACAAAACTTAGAGGCTGAATTCATAGAATTTGAAGGGAGATAAATATTGATGGAGCAAAGTACCAACAGGCTGGGCGAGGTTCCTTTCTTCAATGAGGTTTTGGAATCCTCAACATGAAACCACCCTGTTGTTATGCATATCATGGAAGTATGGGATCAAGGTATTGGAATCCCTTTAAAAAAAAATACCAAACACACACTAGAACTCAACCTAGAATCTTGCAGATTAAGATGTGAAAGAAAAAATGTTCTTGGAGTAAGTGAACGTTATCTGCGGACCTTTGCAAAACATCAAGTAGACTCGTTATCTGAATAGGTACTCTGTCTCTGGGATAAGCTCAACAAAAGAGTTCAATTCTGTGAAGCAAAATGGATGCAACATACCTCCACCTGTGAATACTCATGCTGGAAAATAATTGAGCGAGTTTCATCTCGAATCTAGAGAGTTGAAGAGGATAAAATCATCGATCATTCATAAAAAAAGGAAGGAAAACATTATACAATTCATGACATTATATCAATCATCAGAGCAACAATAAATAAATAAATAAATAAATATATATATATATATATATATATATATATATATATATATATATATATATATATTACTTCATTGATTGACAATAAATTATAACATCTTCTCCTTTACAAACCCTAATTCTAAACAACACTTATGAACAAGGATGCTCTTCATCGAAACGATAGATTTATTTGTTGTGCGCAAATTGGAATTAATCCATTCCATATATAGTTTGGGAGAATATAAATAAATGACCAAAATGTTATATTACATTATCTTATGCTTCAAATTGAATCAACATACAAAACTGATTTCATTTACCGATAAAATAATAGTACAAAACAAATACAGTGACCAAAAGTTTAATTTTTTTTTGTGTGTGTAAATAAATGAAGCATATTATATTAAATCACAAGTTTATAGCTTTGGAACGCTTGGCAGCCACCCACCATAGGAGGGAAACCAGAACAGGTGGCTCCAAGCGGTAATGTGTCTATCATGTCTGAAAAATATTTTACAAAAAATGAGCAGAGAATTGCTAGTGTCTATAGGAACCGTGTTCCATCTATCTAACCTAGGGATATCCTCGTTCAGAGCCACCATTACTGAGAGAATTGCACAACCAAGAAAGAGAGTGAAAACTATCTCATCATTGTCTACTCTATATCTGTAATTAACAAAAAACTGGGACCTGGGGTCCGCATGATGACATTGGAGAACATGGATATCCATGAGAGGTGTATGCCGGTGTGAATCTTTTCTTGCAAGTTGGACATCGGGCTTGCGTTGGAGCATCTCTAAATGCCTCAAGAAGCTACTCAAGCGGAGCTTCGAAATATAAAACTTGCTCAAGTCTCATGATTTTGCTTGCTAATAAAGTGACCTCACCTGCACTTCCTATCCAATGCTAGAGATACTCTTCTCCCCCCCTTAGCCCCTGGAGCCACAAAGGGGAGTGCACATACCCCTTTTGATTCTTATTCTCTTTTTACTAAATTATTAAGTATAAACTTCCTTGGTTTCATTTTAATGTTTTATTTAGTTAAACAACTTAGACTTAGACTCTTTGTGAGTTTTCCAATTTATAACTTAATGATTAATTGTATGATATTTTCTAGCAAACTCTAAACATTTTTATTTTATTTTCTAGGGCTTCTAGATTTTTATTGACTCACAATGTTGTTTATGCAACATGCCCTTCAAGACACACTTTCATGCTCCAAGGGTGCCAATCGCCATTGACTAGTTTAGAAGTTAGTCAGACACTTGGAGTGAATAATCCACTGCTCGACCTTATGAGAGACTAAGGGCTTGCTGAAAAATAAGGTATCTTCCTTATTGTGCGCCTCTCAGTAATCCTCATGAGTGACTATCTCTATCTTCCCTCACTACATCATGAACCTCTTGGAACAAGGTAATCATTAACCTTAGTTCAGGTCACGACGAGAGTGATAATAGGATGTGACAAGGATGTTTCCATACCTCTCCCTCACTCGTCTGGTATCTTTGTATGAACCCTTTATTCCATATGTGAGTCCGAATAGCAAGTGTCACCATGCTTGCATTCACTGACAAAAACAATGTCAATAATCCAATTACATGAAATCCATACTAAATTCATCATCAATAATACATTTGTATAAATCAAATACTCAAACCAAAATACAAGTCCACTCCTGGACTCATTCCAGAGTCCAAGGAAGTCTATTGATTCCATCAACATCCTAAACATGTCACATTTCCTTCACACTTAGGAAACCTCATCATAATATCTGTCAATATATATATATATCTAGAACATAACTTATAAATCTCAATACTCAACACATCATAAATTATTATCAAAACATAATCATAATGTACCATAATTTAACTGAATCACTTGCTCGGAAGTGTCCTCAAAGAATAGGCAATTGTGTTAAATGAGATCAGTGGAACTAGATGTTACACTAAAAAGAGAACTTGAGAAAGCAAACAACCAATCAAGATTTGAAAACAATTCAAGAATCTTGGATGATTTTCTTAATAGTCAAAGATCATCAAGCAGTAAGTCAAGACTGGGTTATGATCAAAATAATCCTAACAAAGGATCTAACTCTACATCTCAAAAAAATGGTAAAAATCCATAAAGTTATGCACTTTCTCTTCAAATATCTTTCAAAAAGAAAGAAAACAAAATAAAGATTGATTCTAATCAACTCCCCCCAAAAGGTACCAACATCTCTTTCTTGGCTATTGTTTCTCTTGCAATAATTTTGAGCATAAAACATTACATTGTAGAGCCTGTGGACAATACAATCACAAAGATTTTCAAATATATGGTTATAATAATAACAAAAATAATAATAATCAAGAGAATAGAAACTATAATTCAAAAATAATAATAATCAAGAGAATAGAAACTATAATTCATTCTCTCCACTAAAAAATTACAATGTTGAATGCCACAAATGAAACTATTATGGTCACAAATCTACTGACTATAGACTACCAAATCATCCCATAAAAACTTTCAAAATTCAAGAAGAAAAACATAAGAAGGCATGGAAAGAAAAACAAATGGAAGAAAAAGAAACAAAGTGTAAGGTATCCTTATATGCTAAAGATAAAAGGAGTCAATGGTATGTTGACATTGGATGTTCAAAGCATATGACTGGATATCAAGAAAAAATCCTCAGTCTAAAAAGGAAAGAAAAAGGAAGAGTTACTTTTAGAGATAATGTCCCTACCAAGATACTTGGAAATGGTACAGTGAGTCTAAGAAATAACAGAGCTAAAGCATAAAATGTGCTATTAGTTGAAAATCTAAAGCCTAATCTCCTCAATGTGATCCAAACATGTGATCAAGGACACATACTCATATTTGACTCTCAAAAATGTGAAATTAGAAAAGAAGGCACATGACAATTAGTGGTTGTTGCACCCAGGACACAAAGCGATGTATATATCTTAAACATAGAAGAAGAAGAAAAACATTACATGAGACAAATATATGAAAGTTGGCTATGGAAAAGAAGAATGGGACATATAGGTTTTGACAATTTGATAAAGGTTAGTAAAAAGGAATCTGTGAGAGATATGACAAACCTTATTAAATCTTCAAACTCTATTTGTAGGCACTGCCAACATGGAAAACAAACAAGAGTAAGATTGAAGAGAAAAGAATACTCTACATCAAAACCATTAGAACGTGTTCACACTGACCATTACTAAAAGCATGCAAGCTGAACATTACTTCATTTTATTCATTGATGACTATACAAGGATGACTTGGGTATCTTTTCTTAAAGAGAAGCCATAAGAATTCAACAAATTTAAAGTCTTCAAAGTGCATGTTGTAAATAAGACTCATCTCAAAGTCAAGTGCCTAAGATCAGACAATGGAGGGGAATTTACTTGAGATGAATTCAATGAGTTTTGTGAAGCTCATGGAATTAAAAGACACTTTTTAGCTCCAAGAAATCCTCAACAAAATGGAGTTGCTGAAAGGAAAAATAAAATTATCCAAGAAGCAGCCAAAACTATGTTAAATGAAGCCAAACTCCTAGATATCTATTGGAGAGAAGAAATATATACATAAATATATATAGTTAACAGAGCACATATTAGAGTTAACCATGACAAGACACCGTATGAGTTTTGATTTGGAAGACCAACATCCATAAAAAACTTCAAAGTCATTGCGAGAAAATGCTATATAAAAAGAGATGATAATCATTTAGGAAAATTTGATTCCAGATCAGATGAAGACATATTTCTTGGATACTCATCCAATAAAAATGCCTACAAATGCTATAATATTAGGCTGCACAAAATTATGGAAAGTGTAAATGTAAAGGTGGATGATCTAACATCAAGAAGAATCAAATCTCAAGACAATTCAAAAGTTGATGAAAGCATAAGAGATGATGATGAAGACGAAGAAAATAAATAAATACAAGAAGAAGAATCACAAAGTGAAGAAGAAAACGAAGAGGAATCATCACCAAGACAAGAGTCAAAAGCACCATCAAGAAGAGTACAATGAGATCATCCTAAAAGTCAAATCATAAGAAACAAAATTCTTGGAGTTGAAACAAGAAGAAGACTAACATATGAATCATAATAGACAATGTTCTCCCTAATAGAACCCAAAACATTTATAGAAGCCATCAAAAATGAAGATTGGATCAAAGCCATGAATGAAGAGATTGATCAAATAGAGACGAATCAGACTTGGGAGCTTTTCCCTAGACCAAAAGAAAAAAAATTGGTAGGGACCAAGTGGATTTAAAAAAATAAAGTTAATGAAGATAGTCAAATTATAAGGAATAAAACAAGATTGGTGTGTAAAGGATATTATCAAGTAGAAGGAATTGACTTTAGGAAACAATTTCCCCAGTAGCCAAATTATAAGCTATTATAATGTTCTTGGCATTTGTATATTTTAAAAAATTCAAAATATATCAAATGGATGTCAAATCAACATTCTTAAATGGAAATCTAGAGGAAGAAGTTTATACAGAACAACATGAAGGATTTATATGATCATAAAATAAAGACTACGTTTGCAAATTAAAGAAATCATTTTATGGTCTCAAACAAGCTCCCAGTGCATGGTTTTCAAGAATTGATAATCATATACAATGAAAAGGTTGGAAAAGAGGAGCTACTGACAACAATATTTACATTAAATTTGAAAATATGAATATGATTATTATTGTAGTATATGTTGATGACATCATATTTGGAAGTAATCTAAATCCTCTAAGAAAAACAAATTCTACAGAAATGCAAAAATAATTCGAGATGTCAATGTTTGGTGAATCATATCTCAGACCAAATACATTAAGGAAATGTTGAAGAAATTTCAAATGGAATACTTTAAACCTATGAACACTCTTATCATTACAGGATGCAAACTAAGCAAAGATAAGGAATCACCAGAAGCAGACCAAACCATGTATATATCAATGATTGGTATCCTATTATATGCAAAAACAACAATACCAAACATCATGCAAGTTGTAGGATTAATGGCCATATTTCAATCTGAACTTAAAGAGACACATATGAAGGAAATTAAAAGGATTTTTAGATATCTCAAAGGAACCTTGGATTTTGGATTATGGTATCCAAAAACAAAAGACTTTGCATTAAATCGATATACTGATGTAGATTGGGTAGGAAGTATTGATGATAGAAAGATAACTAGTGGAGGTGCATTCTCCCTAGGAAAATTTCTTGTGTCATGGATAAGTAAAAAGAAACCCTCTGTATCACTATCTACAATAGAAGTTGAATATATTGTTAATGTTGTCTCTTGTTGCACTCAAGTAATTTGGATGAAACAAAATATGGAAGACTTGCAAATAAAGTATGATCATCTAATTATTCTTAAATGTGACAATACCAGTGCCATAAACCTTTCTAAGAATCTTTTCATGCACTCAAAAACCAATCATATCCCAATCAAATTTCATTTTTTAGGCGAACAATTTTCTCAAAAAGTTATTAAAGTGGAATATGTGGATACTAAAGAACATATTGTATACATATTCACAAAACCTTTACCCAGGAGTACTTTTGAATACCTTACATAGAAATTGGGGGTAATCTCCATATATAATTGAATTGCACAGGTTTTATCAGAGGAGCAGTAAATGGACGAGGGGAGTATAACCTCAAAGTGAGTAGAGGAATATCCCTTCTTTCATTGTTGTAAAAGGGGGAGAATAAACAGTAAAAAAATCAATTAAAATAAAGTTTTTTTACTTTGTTGTCATCAATGCCAGAGGGGGAGAATGTTGGACATGATGTTATGGTGTTGGCATTTATGTCAAAGAGGGTATATGATGTTGGTATTGGAATTGATGAAAATAGATCAATGTTATGGTCATCATCATCAAAATTTTGCATATATATTGTCAAACTCATGCATTGTCTAAAAAAATGAACACTTATAGATAAATTCAACTTGCATTGCCTTCGACTTTGAATTGGATAACTTTGAATTAAATTTTCTCCAACTTTGACTTAGATAATTTAGACTTTCATTTCCTTCGAATTCAAATTGGATAACTTCAAATTACATTATCTTTGACTTTGAATTGGATAACTTCAACTTACATTTCCTCTGACTCTCACTTGGATAACTTCAACTTGCATCGACTTCAACTTTGAATTGGATAAGTTTGACTTGCATTTCCTTGAAATTCAACTTGATAACTTCAAATTGCATTTTTTGACTCTTGGTCAACTCGAATTTGGTCAACTTACTTTTCCTCGACCCTACTTGCATTTCGACTGACTCATTTTTTCCCATTTTGACTTTTGGGTGGTCCAATCTATTTTATTTTCTGACTCAACTTGTGGCTTGAGTGGTCGAAAATTTAGCATCATATAAACAACCAGAGTTATAATTGTTTTAAACAGAGAATTATGTGTTGGTGAGACAGATAGGCTATAAGCCTCATATTTACGGATCAAACATATTGATCTTCAATGATCCAGCAAGTACAATATTCCTGGAGTAATTATAGAGGAACAATGATTGGATCAACAATGGACAACGAAGATTGATCATAGATCATTGGATCAATATGGAAGTGTGAGGCCAAAATAATAAGACTTGATCCATAACTAGGATCGACTCATAAGAACTAAAAATATGATTAAGATAAATAACACCTTAGGATTAGGGTTTGTTCAAAGAACTATTACAACAACAATAAACAACTTTTAGCACCCAGATATTCCATTAATGTTGAACAAATTACAAGGGATTTGAAGTCTTTCGAATTAAAGATAACAAGTGTTAATGAAAAAATGTTAGCATTATTATTAAATTAAATAAAGAGTTGCATTGGTTCATATAAAGAGACATAATGTATCAAATTCATACCTGTTGGAATAATATATAAACAAAAAAGTATAGTGGAAGGAGAGTGCCTCTATAGTCTAATTAAGAAGACCAAAACATAGACAGAGTCCAAGGAATAACTTAAAACATTCACATGAAGTGAGGGTGGAAGGGAGGAGCAAGAGAGGATTAGAGTCCTCTATAGGTTTAAGCCTTAACCAGGGAGTTGCAACTTCCTCAAGTTGTTTCTTGAAAAACAAAGGATTGGAGTCCTTTACAGGTTGGATCTTAATTTATAGGGAGTTGGTGCTTTCTCAAGTTGGTTCTTTGAAACAAGGAATTGGTGTCTCCAAGAGTTGGTGCTTAAAAGAAGAGATATCAGTGTCTCTTATAAACTATAACTTGTAAATGAAATGTAATTTTTTTGATTGTTACATTTAAAATTCAAATTTATGTACATTCTTATTGATAAATTTTTATAAATTAATAAAGAATAAATTTGATTTGAGAAAAAGAAGAAACATGTATTCACCCCCCTCTCAGTATTGAACAACATTCCAACATATGACATGACCCAATACCATATAATCATCAGAAACATGTACTTTGATCATAACCATGATTCTACCTCTCCCATCCCATGCATGTCTTGGAACATTTGGCACATGTCCCTTATCTTATATGTGATTTTTTTTATCTACCCCGTTGTCCTTTCTAATGCTCACATATGGGAATTTACCTGGGTATGGAATCACCCTGTGATGTCAAGGTCATAAATGTAGCATGTGCACTCCGATGGAGTTATGAACATGGAGTTTGGGCTTGGTTCCAGACTATCCCTAGCATCAAGTATTCTCACTTGTAACATAGTTGTGCAGGTACACATGAACTTTGTGTTGGAATGGTTATATAGCATTGCATCCCATCACTTAGAAACCACAGATGAATTAGCTTCTAGTCATTGAAAAATATCCCAATGCAGTTGTCTTATCTTGTGAAAGATTTGGTATTGGCCCTCTCTCCATCACCTCTCTAGTCATCACTACCCCTTAGACACCTACAACACCAGGAGCCTCATGTGGCACCATAGCTAATCATTATTCCATTGTCCCAACTATGAAATGGAAACTATTAAAGTAAAACTGAAGCTACATCAACAGGAGTTGCTAGCTTTTCATTAAAATAACACTCAATTGGAAAAAATGTTGCATGAAACTCAAATGAAAAGGGATAAGTATATTGCCATAGTATTGAGGAAAGTAAATTGTCATTCAGATCAAATTCACTCGCTCATCCAAGAAATTCGAGAAGGGAATATAGGATATAATCAGTTCCAAGGTTTGGTTCCTTCCATGGTGTTGCAGGCATCTTATGAAGTTCAATATATAGTGGAAAAACAACTAGAATGTGACATCAAGGGTTCTCGGTGCTGCATCAAAAAATTTCCCTTTGACTACACTCTAAAATGATAGTGAAAAATAAAGTATTCAAGAGGGATACTCGCCAATATTTGTTATATTCATCATGATCATGTATCAACAGAATATACAGTCACCAGGACAACTCAACTCGATTAGCATAGTAATTCAAATTGTTTCATTCTTTCAAAGCACTCGACCAGACGATTCCATGTATTCGGGTAGTCCACTTCATTCATTTAATTCATTATTCCTGTAAATTTTAATGTAGTTCCATGTCATACTCCACTATGGTACTTATTTTATTCATGTTGACATCAATTCCAACATTATATTTTCATCAATATCCCCTTTGGAATTAATGGAAACACATTATAAAACAAAATTCTCCCTTAACAATGAGTAATTTTCTTACCATTATTTTCTCCCCCTTTGACATCGGTGTCAAGGCCTATGATACCAGAATGGCATCCATCACCAGTTTTCTACCACTCAACCTTCTTTTGTTTTGAGTGACAGTACTTGCCATTTTTTTTCTCTCCCCCTATCATCATGACCCTTTTTTATTGTAGGGACATTATTCCTAGATTTTTCCTTAGATGTTCAAATGATTCTTTAGGCAGGGTTTAATGAGTATGTATTCTATCTTATCCTTTGAACCAACATACTCCAATTGAAAACTTTTGTCACTATATTACTCTGTAAAAGAATGATACTTGATGGGTATATGTTTGTTCTTTGAATGCATGAATGGATCCTTGGAGATGTTGATGGCACTTGCATTGTCACAATACATAGGTATCAGTTGATTAAATTCAATTTTAATATACTTTAATGTTTTTGTCATCCATAATATTTGAGTGCAACATTCATTAGCAACAATATATTCACCCTCTAATGTAGATAGTGAAATTAATGATTGTTTTCTACTTGAGCATAAGACCAGACATTCTCCTAAGAAAAATACATTGTAGCTAGTGCTCTTTTTTTCATACACACTACTAGCCCAATCAACATCTTTGTAGGAAATTAGTTAAAATCCTTTATTCCTTGGATACCATAAGCCAAAGTCTGATGTGCCCTTAAGATATATAAATATTCTCTTGATAGCCATCACATGTGATTCCTTGGGAAATTATTGAAATATTTCCACCATTCCCATTACCTGGATGATATTATGCCTGGATGCAGTCAAATATAGTAGGATCCCAACCATAGATATGTAGAGAGTCGAATCTACATAAGATGACTCTTCTTCCTTGCCGAGTTTGCAACTAGTTGTCATTGGAGTGCTAAGAGGTGCACTTTCACCCATTCCAAAATTTTTGAGTATCTCTTTCAGGTATTTGGATTGAATAATAAACATTCCTTTCGGTGTCTGAGTGATTTGAAGTCCAAGGAAGAAAGTTAGCTCTCCAATCATAGACATTTAAAACTATTTTGACATTTTTTGAGAAAATTTATAACTTGTTTCATCATTGTTTCATCCAAATATGATTTCATCCAGATAGAACACTATGACTAACAAACTGTCTTTTTCAATTCTATGATAGATATTGTTATTAGACATTCCTCTTTTTAATCCTTGTTGCAACATGTACTTATCCAATCTTGCATACCATGCTCTGGGTAATTTTTTAAGGCCATATAGTTCCTTCTTCAATCTATACACTTGTTCTTCTTTTCCTGGTTGTTCAAATCGTTCTGGTTCTTCTGTGTAGACTTCTTATTTTAGGTCTCCATTCAGAAATGTAGACTTTGCATCCATCTGATAGACTTTAAAACTGTTAAAGCATGCTTATGCTAGAAATAATATGATGGTTTCCATTCTTGCAATTGGAGTGAAGGTTTATTCAAAGTAAATCCCTTCTACTTGTGCATATCCTTTGCGCACTAATCTTGATTTATTCCTTATAACTTGACCATCTTCATTAAATTTATTTTTAAAAATCCACTTGGTCCCTACCACATTTGTTTTTTGGTCTTGGGACAAGTTCCTAGGTCTGATTTTTCTCTATTTGATCAAGATCTTCATTCATGGCTTTGATCTAGTATTCATATTTGTTTTCCTATGCAAATGTTTTGGGTTCTATTAGGGAGAGAAATGCTTGTTCTGATTCATATGTTAGTTTTTTTCTTGTTTCAACTCCAACACTTTTGTTACCAAGCATTTGAATTTCGGGATGATTTCTTTGTAATCTCCTTGATGTTGCTTTTGTATCTTGTCTTGTTTATTATTTCTCTTACTTTTATTATTCACTTTATGATTCATCCTCTTGTATTTATTTAATTTCATCATCATCATCATCTCTTATCCTTTCATCGAATTGTGGATTATCTTGAGTTTGATCCCTTTTATTTTTAGATCATCCACTTTTACATTTTCACTTTCCAAAATATTGTGTAGCCTTATATTATAGCATCGATAGTCCCTTTTGTTGGATGAGTAACCAAGAAATATGCCTTCATCTAATATGGAATCAAATTTTCCTAGGTTATCATCATCTCTCTTTATGTAGCATTTTCTCTCAAAAACTCTGAAGTGTTTAACTGATTGTTGTTCTGCCAAATCACAACTCATATGTTGTTTTGTTGTGGTTAAATCTAAGTTGTTTTCTGCTAAGTATGTACAGTTTTGTGTACACTTCTTCTCTCCAATATATATATATATATATATATATATATATATATATATATATATGGGAGTTTGGATTCATTTAACATGGTTCTAGTTTCTTTGAATACTTTAAATTTTCAACCTGTTCTTTGAATACTTTAAATTTTTCGAGTGCTTATGATTTTTATTTGAGAAAGGATACCCAAGTCATTCTTGTATAGTCATCAATGAATAAAATGAAGTAATTTTCACCTTGTATACTCTTAGTTCGTTTTGGTCCACAAAGGCTAGTATGAGCCAGTTTTAATGGTTTTGATGTAGAGTATTCCTTTGTATTGAATTTTACTTTTTCTGCTTCCCATGTTGACAGTGCCTACAAACAAAGTTTGAATGTTTTATAATCTTTGGCATGTCTTTCACAGCTTCCTTTCTACTAACTTTTATCAAGTTATCGAAGCTTATGTATTCCATTCTTCTCTCCCATAGCCAACTTTCATATATTTGGCCCATGCAACATTTTTTTTCTTCTACTGTGTTTGAGATATATACATCGCTTGATGTCCTTGGTGCAACAACCACTAATTTTACCAAGTCTTGTTTTCTAATTTCACATTTTTTAGAGTCAAATATGAGAATGTGTCCTTGATTACATGTTTGACTCACACTGAGGAGATTAGGTTTCAAAGTTTCAACTAATAACACATTTTTTTCTTTAGCTCTGTTATTTATCAGACTAATTGTACACCTTCCAATTATCTTGGTAGAGACATCATCTCCAAATATAACATGTTAAGCCCTAATGTTGGCTCATTACCCCTTAATTGGGGCATATTATATTAGTAATGTTATTTTATTTATGTCGGCTTTAGGCCATTAGTTGTAATTATACCTCCTAGTCTCCTATATATACCAAGGAGACATTTTCAT
>ML779399.1:551505-591806 GCA_009831015.1 Picea engelmannii
ATCTTGTACATGAACATTTAAGTGGGGTAAAAGGAGGTTTCCCCCTCGAAGAGGCTTATTATCTGAAATTATCTCTGTTTCAAGGCATTGAGTACTTTTCCTGAGGTTTTTCCATGCTATATTGATGTTTGGTTCTTAACATAACACTTCCTTTTTCTTTCCTTTTCATATTGAAGAATTTGTTTTGATCTCTTGTCATATGATTTGAACATCCATTGTCAACATACCATTGGCTTATTTTATTCTTGGCATGTAAGGATACCTTACATTATGTTTCCTTTTCTTCTATTTGTTTTTCCTTCCATGTCTTCTTATATTTTTCTTCTTCTTTAAGTTTCATTCTCAGAAGAACTATTCCAAACTCTAATTTTTCACAGTTTTTCTCCTTGACATTAAGTTTTCTACTTAGGAATTATTTAATTCTTTTAGCTTCTTGTAATTGAGTTTTCAAATCAACAATGATTTGTTTTGTTTTCTTGATGCTTTTTGAAACTTCTTCTTCTCTTGACTTTTGTTCTTCCTTATAATCTAACAATTGTTCTTTCAATTATTTGTTATTCCTTTTATATTTTCTCAATTCTTTGAGAGAACTAATAAGTTCTTCTTCAAGGTATACTTCTCCTTCAACTTCATAGTTTCCTTCATCTTCATTATTATCTTCAGTAGTATCAGTTTTAGTTTCTATGCCCATAAATAGAAGTTTTTTCTCGTCATCTTCACTCATGTCAAATTAATTATTCTCTTCTTTGGAGTAAAATTTTTTCTTTTTGTAGAATTTCTTCTTGTTCATAGTTTTTCCCTTTTTATGTTCTTTATGGTTATAAGTTTCTTCATCATCACTATCCTTCTTCTTTGGATAGGGAAATTTGGAGTAAAAATGCCCAGCTTTTCCACAGTTGAAACATTTGAGAGGTAACTTACCTCTATATTTCCCAGACCCTTTCTTGAGTTTCCTTATAAAGTTATCCTCTTCCTCATCTGATATGTTTCAGTGACTTTCATTTGACACATGCTCATGGTTCTTTATTTCTTTTGAATCTTTGAAAGTTGATTCCCTCTTTGATGGCCTTTCTTTCCCTATTCTCATTTCTTGTGAGCACATGTTATTTATTTATTATTTGAGGACACTTGCATGCAAGTGATCCGTTTATGGTACATGGTTATTTGTTTCACTTATGGATTCTTATGATGATGTTGATGGATTATGATTTTTATGTTATTTTTTATATGCGTATTGACATATGTTATTGACGATTTTCCCTGAGTGTGAAGGACACTTGAAAGATTGTGGATGTTGAGGGAATCAATGGACCTCCTTGGACTCTAGATTGAGTCAAGGAGTGGATTTTATTGGTTTGAGTATTTCTTTTATGCATATGTGACATATGATAGATTATAGTATGATTTTGTATATGAATCATTGACAATGTTCTGTTGATGGAGGCAGGTTGATGAATGATTGATAATCTAACTCACATAAGGATTAAAGGGGCCATGCACATAGACTAGATATTGAGGGAGAGGTGTGGCAGAGTCCATGTCACAACTTACTACCACTCCCGTCATGGCTCGAATTGTATGTTAATGATTACTTAGTTCGAGCGGTCTGTGATGTCTTGAGGGTAGGCTAAGACAGTCGCTCATGAACATTTATAAGGGGTGCACAATAAGGCAGGGCCCTTATTCCTTAGAATACCTTAGTCTCTCACAAGGTCACTCGAATGGAGTCTTGACTCCAGGGGTTGGAAAAATACCAAATCTAGTCAAAGTTGAGTGGCACCCTTGGAGAACAGGGTGCATCTTGAAGAGCATGTTGTGAAAGTAACTCTTGAGTCAATGAATCTAGGTGGCCTAGAAAACCTTGGGAGAATAATTAAACCTTGTAAAGCCTTTAAGCATTGTCAGATTTAATTGATTAATTAAGGATTGAAATGATTACTTATAAATCCTAAAATGAATGTCTAAGCTTATTAAAAAATTAAGCCTAATTCTAAGTTGGTAATAAGGTTAAATCTACATATTCAATTATAAGAACCACAAGAAGATCAATCTTCTTAAGCAATGCATTAAAATAAAATGTTTATCTTCATTATGCATCAATTTTTATAAAGAAAATAAAAATCAACATAAAGCAATTAATAAGAAGTCGATGGCTTACAAATCCATTTAAAAGAGGTAAAGGATCAATCATAATTAATAATTAGATAAGATAGTTTACATGCTATCTTGCAGATCCGTATATAAGGATAATTAAAAAAGATCCATTTTTATTTAACAATAAACTAAAGAACACAAGGTGATTTGTAAATCCATTTTAAAGGAACTAAAGGAAGAGCACTTCTTATTCAACCATAAATAAGAATGTAATTTCTATCTCAAAATTCATTAAAGAAGTTAAGAGAAGACATGTATTATGTTTAACAATCAATAGATAATTAGCTTCCAGATTACATCTCCGAGTAAAGAAACAAAAGAAGGAGTTCCAGAATTTATTCCAACCCCTGAACCGGTGTGCATAACAATTCAACATTCAATCCAGACCTTAATCTGACCCTAATATGACCCTCAATCCAAACCTTAATCTGGCCCTCAATCCAACACTAAATTCTGATAAATTAAATTAAACTCCACATACAATGAGTAGAGGATTTGAAAGTGAGAGGATTTTGAAGATGATAAGGAAGAGGTTCTAGGAACAAGAGGAGATCGTTCAAGATTCCCAAGGCTAAAAACAAGAACCCGGGAAAAGAAAATTTAGGATTGAAACAATGGATCTATCCAAGAAAATCTGATATTAGTAAGAACGATTTAGAGATATATCAAGTTGTGAGTTCAAGCTTGCAGTACAAATTGATTCCACTTAATAAAATCAACACAAAAATATCCCTACCAGCAGAACAAAAATAAAGGTTATGAGTTATCAAAACAAAATGACGAGTGAATCTAGATTTCTTTTTGAATATAAAATTATATTCAGAATTGTAGAGAACATTGCAAACAAAAATATAATTCCAAAATTTAGAACGTGAATAATGGTTTGTAAGTGTCAATAAATTCAATAGAGTTTTCCCACCCAAAATCCAATACAAGGCGCTAAGGAACAGAGTCACGAAACAGAGTTGTACGCCTCAATATATTCATTGAATCAGTGCATAGTCTAATCCAACACTCAAACCGGTCCTGGATCTGACACCTAATCTGGCCCATATTCTGACCCTTATTCTGGCCCTTGATACAGAACTAATTTTCTGAAAAGTTCTAAATTAAAAACTACAGGCAACAAAAACAAAAAGCTTAACATATGGAAAACAATTAATTACCTATTTTCTCATTTGAAGTAGCAAGGAACATGTAGGTTCAATGCTCAATAATCTTTAAGGGAGTAATCAACTTATGATGTAGAGAAAATAAAAGAAATAAATAGTAAACAAATTTCTGGGTTAATCATTAGCTGGGAAGGACCCAAATCGACATACCATTCATAAAAAATTATCAAACTCAAGGTGTTAAGGGAAGACCCATGGTCCCACTGCAAGGACCATAAGCCAAGAAGAGGAGAGTGCACAAGGAAAATGAAGTGCAGAAGAAAATGGAGAATCTGGGCTTTAAAAAAAATTGGTCATCTTGAAGAAGTAAGATGGGTGTCATACTCCATTACCGGTTATAATATAACAAAGAGCGATTATACCAATATCATGTAGCCACAGTGAAAACTCAATGACTAGAAAGAGTTAATAATCAAATGAAGCTTGTAAGTTTTAAACCTGCGAAGTAAAGCAATGCATATAGATTCTTAAGCAAAACAGAAATTAATCAATGGCTCATTCACATAGTACATAGAGATTTATACCGAAAACCCTCAACCGGGAAAAACTTTCTTATATTCATTATATTGAATTTCACCATTCACTATACAATATATACAATTTTTTTAGGTATTCCATAGATACCAAAATACTAATCCCTAAAACCATGATTATTTTTAGTAAACTGCTAAAAATAGAAAAAAATGCCCAAAAAACAATATTAGGGCATTGCCCCGAACCCTGTCGGCCTCGGGCTACACCCGGTGTCGAACGCTGCACGTAACCAGGGGGGGGCATACATTCCCTCCCCTGGGACCCCCCTAGGAAAGCATAATTGTCATATCTGACGCGCCCACACATACATGCAAAGAATATAACACATACCCAACACTCTCCCACTTCTTGTTTTCTTTGCATCCAAGGGTCCAGGGGATTATATAGTCAACAATCCAGGGTAGCAATGCCCATTGTTACTCTACACCAAGAGAACTTATATGTGCTCATAGACTTTTTCAATGAATCTACAACATTCTTCAAAGTGTCAACCTTTTCCAGCAACACCTTCTTTTCCTCAACCATGTCTCTTACAAAGTGATACTATACATCAATATGCTTTGTCTTCGAATGGTAAGATGTGTTCTTTTCCAAGAATATTGCACTCTGACTATCACAATCTAATCTCATTGCTTGTTGTACCAACCCAATACCTCAACACAGTCTTTGTAACCATACTCCTTCCTTGCTTGCATGAGTAGCTGCCATGTATTTAGCTTCTGTAGTTGAGAGTGCCACTACAACCTATCTTTGTCTCATCCAACTGATTGATCCTCCAAATAGGTTAAACACATACCCACTTGTAGATCTTTTGTGATCCAGATCTCCAACCCTGTCTACATCAACAAAGCCGTGTATGTCCAACACTCTGTCCAATCCTGGTCTTCCTTGGTAGCACAATCCATAACTGGTAGTGCCATGAAGATACCTGAAGACCCTCTTTACTATTGTCCAATGCTCCTTCCCTGGTTTTGAAATATACCTGCTCAAAAATCCCATTTCATGTGCAACGCATGGTCTAGTACAGACCATTGCATATATCAAACTTCCAACTGCACTGGCATACGGAACATGGGACATGTCCTCTTCTTCTTCCTGTGTCTTGGGACACTGATATGCAGATAACTTTACACCTATAGGAATAGGAACCTTGACCAATTTACTTCCATGCATATTAAACCTCTGCAATATCGTCTCAACATATTTTCTCTGATTCAACTAGATTTTCCTATTTGCACGATCTCTTTTAATCTCCATTCCGAGAATGAAGTTAGCAGCACCGAGATCCTTCATGTCCAATTTGGAGGATAGTTGCGATTTCACCTCCTTGATAAAATCCAAGTTATTTCCTACCAACAACATGTCATCAACATGCAACAATACATAAATGAAGTGATTACTATTATCGTACAAATCGGTAGGTGCGGACACTAACTGATCTCCCTAGATCCACCTAGATCTAGAACAAAACACACCAGAACATGACGCTTTCCTTAAGTTTTAAATATTGAATTTACTAACTAAAGAGGGATAGGTGACATACCATTTAAACACCGCTTCCTCTCATCATCACCATCCTATCTCCATTCCAATTCTCATACAATGCTGAACCCGCAAAATAATGCAACCAACCAAAGTGATAGTAATAGCATAAACTCAATATAAACCTATGTATGTGATCAAGGAATCTTACAATAAAACACAACAAGCTTTATAGGAATGAATCATATTACTGTATCATATTAAATGTGAAAGAGATATTACAACCATGGCCTTGATTTCATAAGGTCCCTTCCAACTATCCTTCATTCCGCACACACGTCTTTCTCCAAGGATTCTGAAACCATGGATCTGATAGCTATTCACAATCTATCTTGACAAAGCAAATCTCAAAGCCACTCTAACCAAGCTAACAATCCCAAGCCAAAAACAACTTTGCCCTTCTCCATGAGAGATCCTCTCCTTTTATAAGCTGAAGAGGATAAGGTGAGGAGGTTAGGATGATCCCGCTAAATCATGAAAGCGAGTAAGATCCAAACTATTTGGATGCCACCTCACCATGGAAGTTTCTCCTTCTAGAAGATTCGAGAAAATGCTCATTTTTCATACGTGTAAGCATTCTCGCACCCTGCCTATAGAGAAGACTATGAACTCCTCATGACCTAGATATGATGCAGCCTTCGAGAATCAGACATTCTCATACCCTAGCTATAATGTAGCCTGCGAACTTCCTTTTTTATAGGGTTTTTACAAAGGAAAATGCAACTTCTTTTCTTAGGAAAAGTTCTTCTCCCTTCTCTCTTCAGGAATTCAGGCCACTAACCCGTCTGAAGGAAACATATAGGGTTACATCATTAAAAGTCATAGGGATGATGAAAATAATGTGTAACGGAGAGCCCCCCAAAGTATGAAGTTAGAACAGAGTGATATCTGAAATACTTTGTTGAGTGTGTGTAGAGAACAAGGAACATTCGGTCGGAAACCTACCAACAAACAAGGAAATACAGTACAATAATACATTATCACTGAGGTAGGCATTCCCATACTCAAAATACAAATGAATCAAAGCATAAATGCCGACATGCAAAGATCCATGTCAAGTAAGACAGTTCATGGCCACCAAACATACACTGTGGATCCATAACAATATGACTCAAATCTGAACATAGCCACCAAAAATACACTGTGGATCTATGTGTTAAAGACTCAAATTTGAACATAGCCACCAGACATACAGTATGGATCTATTCACCAATACAATCTGAATATACTCCAATGCAACCTGAATATAACAAAAAAGATCCAGGGTCTTCATATCCACCACTCTATAGTATGAATCTAACCATGTGAATACATGTGCTAGAGTCAAACATGGTAGAAACCACTTGATCATCGATCAATGATGAGAACCATTAACAAGTGTGAGGGAAATCACAATTAATGTCAATGACTCCCAAGGTACACTAGTACAATCCAACGAATGTGAATTAGTGAGTTGAAGTCGAACACTCAGCAGAATCTCCCGATCAGGGGTCAATGATGAAAACCCACTGTTGAAAGTGAGGAAACCTTCCATTGAGGCATGCAATTTCCAAGGTACCAATTAGTTTCTAAGTCTAATTCCTAGCTAATGAGTTGAAGTCGATAGGAAAAGACTCGTCATAGGAAGGCCTTAATGTATCCCCCATCAATGACATGAAACAGGTAACAAGATTTGAAGTAGATCAGAGTAACAAGTGATTCAGGACTGACTCAGGGATGGATGACGCAATAAAAGGCTTTAAGGACTGCAGAAATGGCTAACGCAATAGAAGGATTTAAGGACTGCAGAAATGGTTGACGCAATAGAAGGCTTTTCGGGTTGGACATCTCTTTGAACATATTGACGAAACGACAACTGTCTTGGAAACACTGACTCAACAACAGGGATCACAGACCGATTTTTAATCTTATAAACGAGTATGATCAAGAGACAAGTGGACTTTCCAACCTAGACACAAGGTGAGTGAAAGGGTGTCATGTTCAAAAGTGACTCTTCCATGGAATATAGGTTTAGACATATTTCTTTCCCAATTTTTTCCCCCACTATTTCTGGCAAGTACCTCTTTATTTTTACACAAACTTGAGGAGGATAACATATTCTTGTTGATGTAAGCTCATCCTTCAGAGGAGTCCCTTGGAGTATGTTTAACGAACCCTAGGAAGGAGTGGTTCGGTCCCACATGGGCCTTTCAATGTTTTTTTTATGAGTCCAAAGAAAGAAAACTCATGGGTTTTTCATGTTTTGAGAGTTTGAAAAACACTTAAAGAGAACTCTCTCCATTTATTTTTCGTAAAGTAGTCTGATGAGACCGAAAAAGAGATAAACTATCGCTCAACATATGTTTTCTTCAAATACTTTAATGAGCGTGAAGAGAACAAGGTCACTCGACAATTTTTTCATGTTTAGAGAGTCAGAAAATATCTTAAAGGAAACTCTAGGGGGTTCTTGTTTCGTATAACCTTTACGAGTCCAAAAAAGTGATAAAAGTATACTCGGTTACATTCTTACGTATTTACAAGCACAAGAAAGAACAAATACTAATCTCGGGATTGTTTTCATTTTTACGCAAGATTTAAAACAAAACAAAACTATGCTTGGCATAGATTTTATTTTTACACAAGCTTAAAAACTAAACAAAACTATGCTTGGACCTGGTTTCATTTTTACGCAATCTTTAACCAGAGGAAACTATGCTTGAGGTAAGTGGTTTCATTTTTACACAAGCTTGAACCATAGAAAACTATGCTTGTGAATTCCCAACGCATAACACAAGGATGGTTGGTACTTAGCCCCCATCTTAAGAAGCTAGCAGTTTAACTTCAGCATGAATTCCAGAGGCCGAAACCAAATTCCCCCCAAGGTTCGTTTCATCCAATCTGCAAAGGAGAATGGGATGAAGCTTCAACTACTAGATGAAGGAATTGACTCAAATAGACAAGGGGGAAACTATTTCATTTTTTAACGAGCTTGACACAGAAATAAGAACTATTCTCATAACCTCTGTTTCATTTTTTAATGAGGTGGCCACAGAGATGGAAAAAGTATCCTCGTAAGTGGTTTCATTTTTTAACGATATTGAAATTAGAAAATCATGGTCAAGTCTGGTTTCATTTTTTAACGAGATTGAAATCAGAAAATCATACTCATAGACCTCTGTTCATTTTTTAACGAGGTTTCCTCAGAGACACAAAACCTATCCTCAGAGTCTTCTTGATCATGGATTCCAAGAGGACAATGCTCCGAAAGGACACCATGTCAAGGGACAAAACTCAGTCATGGCTTACAAGAGGTCTTCACTGGAAGGAAGAAACACACTCTGGAAGCACAACATGTCGAGGGTCATGACATGAGTAAAGAGATCAAGTTCTAACAACCCTATCGGATATATCACCATGTCAACTACTGGATCTAAGTCATCAGAAGTTGAAGCCATGGGCGACAATGCCACATAATTGACCTGTGGTGGGGGCGATACCGTCTACATATAAGAACCATTTAGGGAGGCAATCCAGTCGAGGTCAATGAATGAAAGTTGATCAACAATCACAACTTGTCCATCATGGGGGAAAGATATCACACGAAAAAGAGTACACACGATAGCTTTCATGGCATAGACATAATCTTTCCCAAGGAGTAAAGAAAAATCCAAAGGGTCTTGGACGACCATGACATCAATAAAGATAGTTTTTCCTCCCAAAGTTATAGGAAACTGAGGAAGGGTCCCTAAAGGTTGATTGGTTCTTCTGTTAAAAGATAAAAAATTCTGTGTAACCGGGGCAAGCTGAGGACAATCCAAAGCTTGCAAAGCAAAAGAGGACAAAATGCTAGCGGGTGCACCTTCATCTATCAACGTCTAAGGAATGTCCCGACCACAAACTTGCACTGTAATCTGGAAAGGAATGTGAGAGGGAAGACGAGGTCTAGTTATCACACCCCAATTAAAAAGGATGGCCTCATTACTTGGAGGGGGTTTCATGGGAGAAGCAAGAATACCCCCCGACACAACAGAGTCTGTATCAATGAGAAAAACATGGGCAGTATTGAGTTTACTCTCTAGCAGGAGAGTAGGATCGACCGATGGAGAGATCATAGCGACCACTTGGGTTTCGTTTTCCAAGAGGAGAATGGGGTCGACAGGTGGAAAAAAATCAACCGCTTGGGTTTCACTCTCTAACGGGGGAGTGGGATCAACCGAGGATGGGATCAGATCAACCACTTTGTTAACACTCTCTAAAGGAAGAGTGGGATCGAATGATGATGGGATCAGATCAACCACTTTGTTAACACTCTCTAAAGGGAGAGTGGGATCAACCGAGGATGGGATCGGATCGACCACTTTGTCAACTAGTTCAATTAAGGACATGACCAGATTGACCACTTGATCAACCGAATTGACTGATGGGGGAACTAGATTTATCATTCCATCAACTATAGGTGGGTTGAGAGAAAGCTTGTGATAAGCAGCTAGAAGTTGAGGCCGTGAAATATTCATGTCTTCCAATAATGTTGAGGCTTTGTCTATATGAGGGAAAAGATGATTTAGATGATGCCCTTTCCATAACATACATGGGAACTTGGCTCTACTTTTCTTCTTCCCAACTATATCGTGACTAGTCGACGGGAAGTCATCAGCGTGTTGTTTAGAGGCTAACAACATGGGTTTGCGAGGATGTGTAGACCATGCTTATATAACCTTGGATAGAATAGGGAAATCCTTAAGAAGATGGCTACCCTTATAAAGCCTGCAAGGGTACTTGGGCTTACAGGTTGTTTGGGTGATCTTGACATCATCAACACTCCCAACATGATTAACAGTAACTGGTTGTTTTCCAACATGTTTGACAGTGGTTGGAGGTTTTGACCCTTATTTATTTTTCTTCTTCTTATTCTTCGGTTTCTTCTTCTTCTTAGCCACCGGGTTACGAGCTTTAAATCTTTCACTCGGTGAAGAATATGAAATGAAAGAAGACCTTGCAAGTGAAGAAGGCGAAGAAGATCTTATTGGTGAAGAAGGTGAAGGATCAACATTGGGTTGATGCTCTTGGGGGGAAGTACTTACGACTGAAGCACTTACTGCATTCAGGATTACCTGAGTGGAAAACAACCATACCGGTAATCCAATTGTGAGACTCAGAAGGCTCAAAGTAGTGATGTGAGGAGTTCCAATGTTTCCATAAGAAGGAAAAACAAAAGGTTCCGCTGGAGCAGGGGTTCCTTCATTGGTCATTTTGGGAACTAACGCCATTGAAACAAAGATCCAACCTAGAGTCTGTTAGGGAAAACAAACAACACATGCTAAAAATCTAGTAAGCAGGCAAGGAAACAAAACCTTCTTGCAATGAGCTCACTAGTTGGTGATGAAATCCAACGTCACGGGAACAAAGTAAGAAGGGGCTGAGATAGAGTGGGTGGAAAAGTTACGTTGAGGACCTTCTTAATGGACTTACACCCTGGTGCAAGCTCCCACACATAATCATGGGTATACCCTCCATGGAGCCCGAGTGAGTTTGGCCAACATCGATTCTAGGTACCGTGAAGACTTGCCCCTCCACAGTCACCTTATGTAAAGACCCTAAAGAGATAAGACACTAAGGTTACCAATCACTACAATGATGCATGGGGAAACAATTGACAGTCTGATCCACGCAAAAGGGCAGGGTATCTAGCCTGAAATCAACTTGAAAGGATTCCACTCATCATTGTGGGTATACCTCTCAAGCGACCCCCATAATATGTGCAACCTCTACACCAAGACCAACAAAGCAGGGTGAGTAACACTGCCAGTCTCAATGCGACCTCGTGATAAACCCTTGTGTTAGAAAGGCTTCCCAAGACAAAATGTAGTAAGTGGATTTAACTCTCCCTATCACAAGATACTATGTTTGTTTGCACCTTTGGAAAGTTATCTTTCACACCTATTCCAAAGCCCTACGACTAATCCAATGTAGGTTTTCTACCAGAAAAGATAAAAATGTCTAATCAATTTTTATAAGAACTTTATTTTATGGTTGTTGTTACTCAAAAGGAAAATGGCGTGGACAATATGGTTTTTACACCGACTCGAAAGTTATGCAAAGAGATGAATATGCAATCTTTTCATTTCGATGAAAGATATGCTACAAGAAGGAGAAAACATTTATCATTCCCAGATGCATAATGTCCCAAAATCTTAAAACTCATCAATATCAATATTCTCAAGAAATGAGCAAAAACGATTGTACACCAATGCACGAATCATGCAATGCTAAGAATCATGCAATGCTAAGATAAAAAAATGCTAAGAATCATGCAATTCTGCTACCTCAAATGCAAGGATGCCCCCAATCCAATATAAAGCAAGAAATTAAATCTTTTTGTTTCAAAAATTTCATTAAAAGAAATAATGAACTTTCTTAAAACAAAGAAACCCAAACTAAAAGTTTTCTTTTAAAGCGAACTATTCAGAAGAAATATGATCTTTCCCTAAACAATTCTAAAGAAAACACATGCTTTGTAATTGAAAGATACTCAAAGCAACAGACTAATCCTTCAAAACCAAACAAATCCAATGTGGCTAAAAGTAACTCAAAGAATGTCAAAAAGACTGTAAATAGATCAATATAGGCTCCAAAAGCTCAATCCAGCTGATCAAGGAAAAAATGGGTCATCAAAAGATGACAAGACCCAATCCAAAAATTTTTACAAACAAGTTCATAGCCTAGCAGTAGAGTACAATGCGAGAATTAGGTATTCTGATAGGCTAGACACTGGTAGGGTGCGAGAAGTTCACAGTGTATCTAACAGCAGGGTGCGAAAATAAATGGTTTTCGTAGGATGTAGAGAGGTACAGTGCAAGAATGTCTATAATCAAAGAAAATTTTGAAAAAAGGACAGGGAATCTAAGTGAACTTCTAGATCCAAAGAGTCTGGATGGATGTCCCACAGACTCAGAAACTAGAAAACAAGAAATCAAAGGAAGAGAAACTAGACTAACTAGGAAACAATCTGTTCCCCAGTGGAGTCACCAGTTTTGTTATCGGACAAATTGATAGGTGTGGACACTAATGATCTCCCTAGATCCTCCTAGATCTAGAACAAAACACACCAGCACATGATGGTTTCCTTAAGTTTTAAATATTTAATTTACTAACAAAAGAGGGATAGGTGACATACCGTTTAAATGCCGCTTCCTCTCGTCATCGCCATCCTAGCTCCATTCCAATGCTCATACAATGATGAACCCGCAAAAGAATTCAACCAACCAAAGTGATAATAATAGCATAAACTCAATATAAACCTATGTATGTGATCAAGGAATCATACAATAAAACACAACAATCTTTAAAGGAAAGAATCATATTATTGTATCATATTAAATGTGAAAGAGAGATTACAACCATGGCGTTGATGTCGTAAGGTCCCTTCCAAATTTTCTTCGTTCCCCACACACTTATTGCTCCAAGGATTCTGAAACCATGGATCTGATAGATATTCATAATCTATCTTGACAAAGAAAATCTCAAAGCCACTCTAACCAAGATAACAATCCCAAGCCAAAATTAACTTTTCCCTTCTCCATGAGAGCTCCTCTCCTTTTATAAGCTGAAGAGGATAAGGTGAGGAGGTTAGGATGATCCCACTAAATCATGAAAGTGAGTAATATCCAAACCATTTGGATGCCACCTCACCATGAAAGTTTTTCCTTCTAGAAGATTCGAGAAAACACTCATTTTTCCCATGTGTAAGCATTCTCACACCTTGCCTATAGAGCAGAATGTGAACTCCTCATGACCTAGCTATGATGCATCCTTCGAGAATCAGGCATTCTCACACCCTAGCTATAATGCATCCTGTGAACTTCCATTTTTATAGGGTTTTTACAAAGGAAAATGCAGCTTCTTTTCTCAGGAAAAGTTCTTCTCCCTTCTCTCTTCAGGAATTCAGGCCACTAACCACTCTGAAGGAAACATATAGGTGTACATCATTAACATTCATAGGGATGATGAAAATAATGTGTAACAATTACCAACCTTCTTGGAATATACACAGTGATTAGCCCTTCTTCTTACAAATCCCAATACAAGGATGTATGTGTCAAACTTTTGGTACCATGTCCTAGGTCATTGCTTCAGACCATATAGTGACTTCTTTAGCTTGCAAACCAGCTCTTTCTTTCCCTTCACTACAAAGCCTTCTAGATGCTTCATGTAGATTTCTTCTTCCAAATCCCCATGTAGGAATGTTGTCTTCATATCCATCTATTCCACTTCAAGATCAAAATCATCAGAAATAGATAAAAGAAATCTAATAGAAGTTAACTTAGCAACAAGAGAAAAAATCTCACCAAAGTAAATTCCCTTTACCTGGGAATAACCTTTTGCTACTAACCGAGATTTGTATTTCTTCACTTTACCTTGTGCATTAAACTTATTCTTAAACAACAATTTGCTACCAACAGATTTTCTTCTAGCTGGAAACTCAATTATATCCCATGCCTCATTATTATCCAAGGCATCCATTTCTTCAACTATGGCCTTCTTCCTGAGTTTACTATCCTCTGGATTCACTGCTTCCCTGACAGTTCTGGGATCATCATCAGTAATAGATAAAGCAAAATTGGAATGAAAATCAGGTGGACTATACCTTTCTGGTTGCCTTCTATATCTCACTGGTCTCCTCAATACTGGGGTATGAGGTTCTTCTTCTTCTTCTTCTTCTTCCGCTTCCTCTTCTTCAGATGATTCAGATTTTGCATCATCCAACTCGAGCTCTATTTTCTCAGGTTCATCTTGCATTGGTAGGAATTCTTGTTTGGACACATATTTTACCTCTCTGAAAACAACATCTTGACTGTAAACAATTTTCTTGATTTCTAGGTTCCAAAGCTTATAACCTTTCACACCATCTTTATAACCAATAAAGATACACTTTTCAACCTTTTTATCCAGCTTACTTCTATTTTCCTTTGGAACATGTACATAAGCATCACAACCAAACACTCTAAGATGCTAAAGAGAGGGTTTCTTTCTAGACCATACCTCCTATGGAGTTTTATCATCCAACGCCGATGAAGGTGATTGATTGACCAGGTAACATGTTGTACCCACTGCCTCTGCCTAGAATTCTTGTCCTAACCTGACACCACTGAGCATGCTCCTTGCTTTTTTCATCAGTGTCCTATTCATCCTTTCTGCAACTCCATTCTGCTGAGGAGTGTATGGAGTAGCCTTTTGCCTTTCTATACCACACTTCTTACAGAATTCTTCGAATTCATTTCCGCAGAATTCTCCACCATTATATGTTCTCAATACCTTTATTTTCTTCTCTGTCTAATTTTCTACCAGAGCCTTAAACTCTTTAAATTTATCAAATAAATTAGATTTATTTCTAGGAAAATAAATCGATGTGTTCCTTGAAAAATCATCTATGAATGAAACATAATACACAGATTTACCTAGGGATGGAACAGGAATAGGTCCAAACACATCACTGTGTATCAACTCTAAGATCCCCTTTGCTCTTGTAGCACTAGATGGGAATCTTACTCGATTGTGTTTACCATATATGCAATGTTCACATAAATCAAAATCCAGAGTGCAATTAGAAATACCTTCAACCATATCTTTACCGTGTAGTGTTTGAAGTTCCGTTTCTCCAATATGTCCCAGTCTTTGATTCCACAACATGGTCTTCTTTCCAGGGACAATATTGGTCTTGTCTTCTTTATTTCTTTGTTCAGGGACAACAAAACTGTTACACCCATTAGTATAAGTGATTCCCAACAAATTATACAGAGTTCCATGCCGAACTCCCCTCATCAACACCATTGCTCCTCGTACCATCTTGCAAGTGTTCTTTCCAAATACAGTTTCCACTCCTGCATCATCCATCTTGCTTATAGATATTAGGCTCTTGGCTAGTTTTGGAATGTGCAGAACCCCAGGAAGTGTTCTAATCCTTCCATATTTTAGCACCAACTTAACCCTTCCACGTCCCAAGTTTTTTGTTTTCGAGTAATCTCCTAGGAATACATCACCACCATCATATTTTTCATATTCAAAGAACCACTCCCTGTGAGGAGTCATATGGTATGACGCACCTAATTCAATCAAATGTACATCACGGTCTGCATGTGTACTTGTAGATTCCAGGTAAACATCACCTCCTTCTTCAGTGGAGGTTTTTTCCTCTGTGGAAGAGGTACTATCAGACCCCTTTGGTTTTTCAACCTTCTTAGACTTGTAGTCTTTCTTATAATGCCCTGTTTTACCACACTTCCAACATTTCCTCAAAGATTTTCCTGGAGACTTAGATCTCCACCCTGAAGGCTTACTAGGGTTCCTATCTTGGGTATGACCTCTTACAAATAAAGCATCTATGTTATGACTGTCCATGCTTTTCCGCCTCATCTCTTCAGATAACAAGGATGAAACTACATCCTCATACTTCAATGTAGATTGAGTGGTACTACCAATTGCTACAACCATATTATCCCAAGAGTCTAGCAAAGAACATAACAAAGTTTAATACACTTATCTTCTTCTGCAATCATAATATTAATAGAGACAAGTTCAATTACTAGAGTATTAAAGGAATTTAGATGTTCTATCACAAAATCTCCATATTTCATCCTAAGATGATACAACTTCTTTCGAAGAAACAACTTGTTTACCAGGGACTTTGATTGATACAAATTCCCCAACTTATCCCATAGTTACTTGGCTGTAGATTCTCCTGAGACATTCAACAAAACTGAATCTTCTAGGTAGAGTTGAATAGTACTCCTTACTCTTCTCTCCAACTTCTCCCAATATTCCTTAGACATACCAGTGGGTGGTGTACTGGTAGGTTGTGTACCATTAGCCCGTGTGCTAGTATATGGTGTACTAGTAGGCTGTGTACCAGGATCCACAACGATCCATTGTTCTTTGTCTACAATAAGGTCCTCCATCTTCAACTTCCATAGCTCAAATTTTTTACCGTTGAACTTCTCTATCTCAATTCTAGAATATCTTTTCATTCCTCTTTCTACACTCAAATCACCACTGCAAAAGATCCCACTAAACCCAAGTTTATCACAGACCCAAGATAAATTTGATCTATCAAGACGGAGCCAAACCCTCAACAACAAAAACATCCCTATGAAGCCAAAAACGAGCTCTGATACCACTTGTAAGTTTTAAACCTGCGAATTAGAGCAATGCATATAGATTCTTAAGAAAAACAAAAATTAATCAATGGCTCATTCACATAGTACACAGAGATTTATACCGGAAACCCTCAATTGGGAAAACCTTTCATATATTCATTATATCTAATTTCACCATTCACTATACAATATATACAATGTTTTTAGGTATTTCATAGATACCAAAACCCTAATCCCTAAAACCAGGATTATTTTTAGTAAACCACTAAAAATAGCAAAATCTGCTAAAAATAGAAAAAAACACCCTAAAAATAATTTCAGGGCATTTCACATAACCAAGGGGGGGCATACCTGCTCCCCCCTGGGACCCCCCTAGGAAAGCGCCCGGCACACACAGAACAAACATAGCACTATTACAAGGGATCGTCAGACGCAGTTGTCATATCTTATGCGCCCAAACACACACATGCACAAAATATAACACATACCCAACAAAGCTACTAAATTGAAAAGTAGCGTACAATAATACTCATTGGGTCAGTTGATTATTTAGGTAATAAATTTTAAATTTTTTTTATATGTGAATTCCATGTAATGATCAAGATGACATTCACTTTTCTTATCCTGTCTAAAAACAACAACTCATTCATTCATAATTAACTCAACACACAGAGATTTCACATCATGAACACCATCGTTGTTAAACTCATACGCGTAATGTATTCACAACTATGAAGGCTGCGATTTTAATTCCTATTTCATGAAACAGTCCGGTAAGAATATCACAACAAACTTCATTCACTAGAGAAGCAGATAAAGGAAGAATTAAAAACTTTAGAGCCCTGATATGAAGGGAGAAATAACATGACAAATCTCATATACAAATAGAAAGTTCCAAGCATCTTTCACTATATAATGGAATTATCCTTAAACAATATTTACAATTTTCCAATAATTCACTCCTAGGGTTCACAAAAACTAACAAGGAACCTACCAATTCTATATCAGAAATCCATTACAACTTACAACAGTTTTTAAATTTTTATATACAGATAGACTTAATACAACTGCAATCTCAGTAAGAATACTGTAACTAATGACAAAGCCTCGAATATGATATTCAATAATTTTTGCTCCTTCCTTTCTCCTGCTTCCTAATTATAGAGACTTCACCGGTACCTCCCAACCAATTCTAGGGGTACTCTTCTTCCCCCTTATCCCCCCAAGCCCCAAAGGTCCAATGCATGCAAAACCAGAAAAATACTCTAGCTCTGAGCTTGCCTCACAAGGTAGAGCCACCACTCTCTCTCAAGTTGGGTATCCCAAATCTCACAAGTAAAAGTAGTGAAAAAGTTTGCAGTATAAATTTTCCCATAACCAATGTGATCCCTTTCCCATCTTTTCCATTTTATTTATATGAGTTTCCTTAATGACACATCCCCACTTTCACAATTACTTCACTTTTTAATTAGATAAATTAGAATTATTTCCCCGTTACTCTTGTCACCCTTTCCCCCAAGTTGCACAAGAAATTCCACATTTTATTTAATTAAAGTTACTTTTCCTCATCCTTCCTAAAATTGTTCCATAAATCACTCCTAGTGTCTCTTTATTCCCCATATTCCCATTTAATGAATGGCGCCTTACTAAATCTAGGTTGAGTTAAAATAAGATTCTTCTCCTAGTTAACTAGTGGTAGCTACACTCTAGATTCCTTTCTATGTGTACACATTCTTTCATGTTTATTTATTTCTTATTTAAAAAACCCTCTTTTATATTTTCTTGCATTCATGTGCCTTATATCAAATCTTTAAATATGTTTCACCTTTTCTTAATTCTTAAATTGATTTACTTCATCCCCTTATTAATTAATTTATAATTTAGTTTTGGTATTCTTACCAACTTATACTTAGGCTTGATTTTTTAATAGGATTAGACTTTGATTTGGGGATTTATAAGAAATCATTTCAATCCTGAAGTAATTAATTAAATCCGACAATGCTTAAAGAATTTACAAGGTTTAATTATTCGCCCAAGGTTTTCTAGGCCACCTAGATTCATTGACTCAAGTGTTATTTTAACGACGTGAAATTCAAGATGCACTCAGTGCTCCAAGGGTGTCACTCGCCTTTGACTGGTTTTGGTAGTTTTTCAATCCCTGGAGCGAGCACTCCATTCGGGAGACCTTTTGAGAGACTAGGGGCTTCTAAGGAATAAGAAACTTGCCTTATTACGCTCCCCTTAGAAATATTTGTGAGAGACTTTCTCAGTCTTCCCTCATGACATTGTGGACCTCTCGAACTAGGTAATTGTTAACCTACAATTTGAGCCACGGCAGGAGTGCTAGTAGAATGTGACAGGGAATTTTCCACACCTCTCCCTCAATATCTGGTCTATGTGCATGTCCCATTTACTACTTATGTGAGTCATATTAGCAAGCATTTGTTAGCCTACATCCATCAACAGAACATTTTCAATGATCCATATACAAAATTATATTATAATCGATCATATGTCACATATGTATAAATGAAATACTCAAACCAATACAATCCACTCCCTGACTCAATCTGGAGTCCAAGGAGGTCCATTGATGCCCTCGACATCCACAATCTGTTAAGTGTCCTGCACACTCAGGGAAATTCGTCAATAACATCTGTCAACATGCATATAAAAAATAACATAAATTCATAATTCATCAACATCATCATAAGAATCCATAAGAAAAACAAATAACCATGAACCATAACCGGATCACTTGCATGCAAGTATCCTCAAAAAATAAGTAAATAACATGTGTTGTCAAGAGAGAGATGTTACATACACTCCCTCTCAACGAAATATGACACGGTGACCTGTAGATAAACTAAAACGGTGTTATCTTAATGGTACTTTGATATTTGTTGTTGTATGAAAACTCTACTAGTGGAAATAACTCTTCCCAACATCTCTATTGGTCCATCACATACATAAGAAACATATCTTCCAAAATTTGGTTCGTTCTTTCTGTCTGCTCGTCTGTCTCAGGGTGATACATTGTACTAAAGTTTACTTATGTCCCCAAGGCCTCTTGGAAGCTGGTCCAAAAACATCCTGTAAACACCGATCCTCTATCGTATATAATCCTTTTTTGAATGCAATGCAATATCACAATATCGATGATAAAAACTCTAGCTATGTCTGGTGCCTGATACGTGCACTCTTCGTCAAAGTGTCAACTACCAAAAAAATAGAGTCGTGCCTCCTTACCATCAACAACAATCCAAAAATAAAGTCCATCGAAATGACCTTCCATTTTTATTTCGGAATAATGTGTGGTTGTAGTAATCTTACCAAATGTCTATGTTCAACTTTCACTTGCTGACATTCCATACATCTTTCCACGTATCTAACTATGTATGTCTTCCTTCCCTTCCAGAAGAATAAAGGGTTAAGTTCTTCCTTCATCTTTGTGACTCCTGGATGAGCCATGTACACTGATCTATGAGATTTTCTTAAGATCAAACTTCTCAATTTGTCATTAGGCGATACGTAAATCCAGTTATTATAATTCATCAATCTGTCGTTGTCCAATGTATACCCTTCAAACTTTGATACCATCATGGTGTCTTGTCCGATATTTTCCTTAACCTATTTATACCAGTCATCGTCGAATTATATAGTTAGAATCTTTTCTCGAAGATTCATCTGAAGAGGTATCACCAAGAATATGCATGGTCTCTAACTCAATGCACATGCCACTCTATTCACCATACCTTTAATGTAAGAAATATCAAAATCGTATTCGCTAAGTAATTCCGACCAACACCTTTGTCGCGTGTTCAAGTCATTCTGCGTAAAAATATGTTGTACTCCATAGTGATCTGTCTTCAGTTCGAATTTTTATCCAATCAGATAGTGTCTCCAAATTCTCAAGGCATAAACAAATGCCAATAACTCTAAATCATTCATTGTGTAGTTATCCTCATGCTTTCTTAATTTCCTTGAGATGTAAGCGATCACTCGACTGTCTTGCATCAATACTTTGCCTAACCCTTCCTTGGATGCGTATGTGTATACCAAGAATTCCTTGTCCATGTCGGGGACTTTCAGTATCAGGGTTGTCATCAACAATTCCTTGAGCCTTTGAAATACTTCCGCGCATTTCAAGGTCCATAAAAACTTCTCGATTTTTTTCTGCAATTCTGTGAATGGATTTTCTATCTTCAAAAAACCTTCGACGAACCATTGGTATTATCCTGATAAACCCATAAAGTCGCATACTTCTTGTACATTTGTTGGTGCAGGCCATTCTAAGATAGCCTCTACTTTCAAAAGATCCACAACTATACCTTCAACAGATATAATGTTCCCTAAGTAATGAATCTTTGATTGGTAAAAAGAACATTTCGACAGTTTCCCATATAATTTGTTTTCTCGTAAACGTTGTAGTACCAACCTTAAATGTTCATCATGTTCTTCTATCGTTTGAGAATATATCAGCATGTCATCAATGAATACTAGAAAAAACTTGTCCAAGTATTCACGGAACACCAAATTCATCAAACTCATGAATACCACCTGGGGCGTTTGTCAGTCCAAATGGTAAAATGGTAAACTCGTAGTGTCCGGACCTCATCTTGAATGTGGTCTTAGTAATATATTCTTCTTTAATTTGTAATTGGTGATATATTTATCTCAAGTCGATCTTTGAAAACATTGGCGTGCCTTTCATTTGATAAAAAAAATCGACTATTCTTAGCAACATATATTGTTTCTTGATCGTTTCCTTGTTCAATTGACGATATTCAATACAAATTATCCATGACCCATGCTTCTTTATTATGAAAAGAACAGGTGCACCCCAAGGTGACACACTTGGACATATAAGTACCAAGTCCAACAAATCCTTCAATTGCATTTTCAACTCCTGTAACTCAGGCATTGACATCTAATAAGGAGTTCTTGCTATTGGCTCGGTTCCAAGTTTCAATTCGATTGTAAACTCCAACTCTCTTTCAGGAAACAAACCAGGTAACTCTTATGGAAACACGTCAGAAAACTCTTGCACTACCAGAATTTTTTCTAATCCTTCCACCTCGCCCTTTTCATTTAGCGCTAACATTGCATATAACTTGAATCCTTTGTGCATGATCTTATGTAGTTGTAGGGAAGAAATGAACCTCAACGACACTCCCTAGTTTCTTCCTACCATCACTCTTCTCTGTCCCACATCATCAGTCAAACTTAACTATTTCATATTACAGTTGAGTATCACATCATGTGATTCCAACCAGTCCATAATGATGACTATGTCATAAGATCCTAAGATTGTGACATATATTTTGGCCTTTGTTACAAAATCTCCCAAGTTAATGCGACAGTTTGTAACCTTTCCTCCAACCCTATGTTTTTCACTCAAATCCATTTCTACGTATATAAACTCGTCATGCTCGACTGCCTTTACCTTAATTCTTTTTAGCATTGCACTAGAAATAGATCTCTTTGTAGCACTTGGATCTATTAGAATACTAAAAAAAAATTCGGTGATTGTACTTGGCGTCTCAAGCACGGTGGATTGGTGCTCATCCTGGTAGTTATTCACTATTGTGTGAATCTTGTGGGCTTTGCCAAACTATCCAATTATAGTGTGTCTTGTTGATCCAACCGCTTTGGCCTTCTCAAACAAATTTTTTTTCTAGTAATGTGGCTCTCCACATGTCCAACACCTGATCATCAGTCCAATACTTGTGGTCCTAGAAATAGAAGTTGTTGTCCTACCATCCTAAGCTCCTGGTCTGTTCTGTTGAACAGACCTAAAATACTACCATTGCGGATAATGTTTTTTCTGATGCGGTGGTCCTTTGTATGGAGTCCTTTGTTGAGGAGTCGACTGTCGATGTGTCATGAACGTGGATCCTCTAGACGTATCTCGATACCCTGATTTCTATCTAACTGGTGTCTGATGCTGTTGGGCACCTGATGTCATCATTCCAGTCAGTATCATAGGATTCCTACCTTGACCCCCATTGGTCAACTCTTCCTCCACTATGAGGGCCTTCTGGACTACATCATGTAACGTCTAAGGCACTAGGACCCTCATCTTCTCACAAATGTTGAATTTAAGGCCAAACACAAACTTGTTGACCTTTAGCTTCTCCCTATTCAGGTGTGGAGCATACCTAATTATTTCCATGAATTAGGCCTCATACTCGGGCATGGTATGACCATCATGTTGTAAGGAGTTGAACTCATTGAGCTGGTGCTCAATGAATTCCTCTGACAAATACCTCTCTCGAAACCGTTCCTCGAACAATTCCCATGACACGCCTTTGGCGACCATGTTTAGTTGAGGTGGGAGCATCTTCCACCATATAATATAACTCCCCTTTAGCTGAAAGAGCACCATGCAGACCTTCATGTTGAAGGTGTAGTCAAGAAGTACAAAGCACATCACCATGTTCTCCAACCATGCCTCAGCGACTGAGCCATCCATGGCACCCATGGAATTGGTAAACTTAACCTTCTCAAGTTCTCTGTGAATGGTGCCACTGCCAGTTTAAGTGCGCTGGGAACCCTCATTGGGTATAGGCGCCCTGGCCTCATCTCAATCTAGTCGGTTAATCAAGGCCTTTGACATAATATGGAAGGACCTCATCAGACCAACCACATCCCCCAAAACAATCTTCTCCTGACCAATGACTTGTTCTTATCCTTGGGGGTTAGACCCCTCTGGCATGGATGCTATGGGAGGTGTCACACCTCTTCCCCTAGAACCACGTTGTCTACCTCCACGACGTCCTCTAACCATGATTACCTGCATGGAAAAATTTCAATTTTAATTAGTGATAAGTTATTAACCAAGTGTTTAATACAGTGGAAGGAATAATGATCCCAAGTTGCAGGGTTGAACCCACTCTGATACCATATGTAACGTCCCCTCTTTTACGACAACTAATATCGACGTGAAAAAGGTAGATATTTTTTTTTCTATTAGTAAATTAAAACCAACAAAAAATAATTACTAGCATCATAAGAAACACATCACCATAGTTTAATAATGACTCAATCAACACATTATCATAATTAAAAATGACACATCATCTATTAATCAATACATAAGAAAATTTACCAAGTTCATCTGAAAGAAACATCATTATCGACTAATCAACATTTATCAAGAAAACTACCCTCCCAACCTATCATGCATGGTTAGGACCTCTAGGATACATAAGCAACGCTCAATCCCAGGATTCATACGATTGATTTTGACAACTTAAGGTCTCATAGTTGGTGACTATTCTGAAGAACAAGGTGTCTATTTCCCATATCCCAACATAAAACACAATCCAAACTAGATCATCAATCTCATCTAATCGTCAATTATTCATGGCGCAACAAGATATTCTACTATACTTATTTTTTAGCAACAAAGAGTGTAAATGAATAGAAGGATATTTCTTAAAGATTAATAAAGAAAACGAGCATAAATACAATATTAGCCTCCTGTATCTTAACTATGCACCTTCATATTAAGGAATATCTTCTAAGGATATGTAAGAAATTTGAAGGCTAAAACTACATATTCAATTATAATAACCACAAGAAGATCAATATTCTTAAGCAATACATTAAAATAAAATGCTACTCTTCATTATGTATCAATTTTTATAAAGAAAATAAAAATCAACATAAAGCAATTAATAAGAAGTCGACGACTTACACATCCATTTAAAAGAACTAAGAGGATCAATCATAAAAAGAAATATGGACATATTCCAAGGTTACCTTACATTCCCATTGCAAGAAACTATAAGAATTTCAACCCATAATTAAGATTAGATAAGATAGTTTGCATGATATCTTGCAGATCCATATATAAGGATAATTAAAGAAGATCCAGTTTTATTTAACAATAAACTAAAGAACACAAGATAATTTGTAAATCCATTTTAAAGGAACTAAAGGAAGACCACCTCTTATTCAACCATAAATAAGAATGCAATTTCTATCTCAAAATTCATTAAATAAGTTAAGAGAAGACCTGTCTTATGTTTAACAATTAATAGATAATTAGATGCCAACTTACATCTCTGAGTAAAGAAACAAAAGAAGGAGTTACATAATTTATTCCAACCCCTAAAATGGTGTGCATAACAATTCAACATTCAATCCAGAACTTAATCCGACCCTCAATCCAAACCCTAATCCGACCCTCAATCCAGACCTTAATCCGACCCTCAATCCAACACTAAATTATGATAACTTAAATTAAACTCCACAGGAAGCGAGTAGAGGATTTTCAAGATGATAAGGTAGAGGTTCAAGGCACAAGAGGAGATCATTAAAGATGCCCAAGGCTAAAAACAAGAACCCAGGAAAAGAAAATTTAGGATTGAAACAACAGATCTAACCAAGACAATCTGATATTAGTAAGAACAATTTAGAGATATATCAAGATGTGAGTTCAAGATTGCACTATGAATTGATTCCACTTAATAAAATCGACACAAAAATCTCTCTACCAACATAAAAAAAATAAAGGTTCAAAGTTCTGAAACAAAAATGAGCAGTGAATCTAGATTTCTTTTTCAATAAAAAATTATATTCAGAACTGTACAAAACATTGCAAATAGAAATATAATTATGAAATTTAGAACATGAATAGGGGTTTGTAAGTGTCAATATATTCAATAGATTTTTCCCACCCCAACTCCAACACAAGGCGCTAAGGAACAGAGTCACGAAATAGAGTTGTACACCTCAATCTAGTCATTGAATTGGTGCACAGTCTAATCCAACACTCAATCCAGTCCTAGATCCGACACCTAATCTAACCCCTATTCCGGCCCTTGATATAGAACTAAATTTTTGAAAAAATTTGAATTAAAAACTATAGGAAGAAAAAATGAAAATCTTAATTGATGGACAACAATTAAATACTGAGTTTATCATTTGATGTAGCAATGCATAGGTAGGTTCAATGCTCAATAAGATTTAAGGGAGTAATCAACTTCTGATGTAGAGAAAATAAAAGAAATAAACAACAAACAAATTTATGGGTTGTTCATTAGCTAGGCTACACCCAAATCGACATACAAGTCATAAAAAATTCTCAAATGCAAGGTGATAAGGGACATTTATGGGTTGTTCATTAGTAGGGAAGTACCCAAATCAACATCTAGTCATCAAAAATTCAAAAAATTCTTCTTGTTTCTAGTTTTTCCCTTTTTATGTTCTTTATGGTTATAAGTTCCTTCATCATCACTATCCTTTTGCTTTAGATAGGGACATTTGGAGGCAAAAATCCCAAATTTTCCACAATTGAAACATTTGAGAGGTAACTTCCCTCTATATTTCCCAGACCCTTTCTTGAGTTTCCTTATAAAGATAGCCTCTTCCTCATTTGATATGTCTTAGTGATTTTCATTTGACACATGCTCATGGTTATTTTTTTCTTTTGAAGCTTTGAAAGTTGCTTCCCTTTTTTATGGCCCTTCTTGCCCCATTCTCATTTCGTTGGCAAGACAAATCCCATGAAGTTCATCCATTGTAAGTTTGTCAAGGTTTTATCGATCTTCCAAGGTATATACCTCGGCATCATATATCATTGGTAATGATATCAACATCTTTTGCATAATAGTTTTGTCATCTAAGTCTTCTCCTAGTGCTCTGATTGAATTGACAATTTCATATACTCTTATAAGATACTCTGCAATGTTTTCTTCTTCTTTCATCTTCAAGTTTTCAAATTGTCCTTTATATGTTTGAAGATTTTCTTGCTTGACTTTGGAATATCCTTCATATATGATTTTTAGTTTTTCCAAGTTCTCTTTTGTTGATTTACAATGCATGACTTTGACAAACACATTATTTGCTAATCCATCCATAATTGCATTTACATATCTTGAATTATCATTGTAGAGTTTATTTGCATTTGTGTTTGACGTATCAATTTATAGTACATCATAATCATTTATCATAGATAGCCAGGCATCACATCACAGTTCCATTAGTTAACTTCTCATTCTTATACTCCATAATGCATAGTTATCTCCTTTTAATAGTGGAGCCTTGTTTGAGGACATCCCTTATTGTTGATCCATTGTGATTTCTTAGAATCTTCCTTCCAATGATTAAATTGTGATGAAGGAACCTGCTCTCGTACCAACTGTTGGAATATTGTTTAATACTAAGAGGGGGGCTGAATCAATATTGCTTATTTTTTCAATATTTAACACCACTTAATCATTAATCTTATTAAACACAACAAATGATCAACAAAGAAGAACAATACACAAAATTTTAACATGAAACACCATAAATGTTATTTTTATATATTTATATAAAGTTTACTTTTCGTTTACAAGCTACAACTTGTAGGAGACATTAATCTCCTCTTTTTAGCATCAACTCAAGGAGACAACAATCCTATGTTTTGGGTACAAACTCAAGGATACATCAATACCCTGTTTTGAGCACCAACTCAAAGAGACAACAATCCCATGTTTTGAGAACCAATTCAAGGAGACAACAATCCCTTGTTTTTGAAACACCAAATTGAGGAAGTTGCAACTCCTTGTTGTTCACGATCCAACCTGTAGAGTAAGTTAATCCTCCCTTGCCCTACCCTTCCACCCTCACTACAGTTTTTAATCTTTGAACTTCAATTTATTCCTTTGGACTCTTTTTATATTTAGATATTGTTATTAAATCATTGAGTCACACCTTCTTTTGACATGTTTTCTTGTTTATATAGTCATTCAACATGTATATGACATTGAACCATTGTGTCCCTTTTTAAATAACAATGAGCCAATGTACCTCTTCAATATAGAAATGTATCTCTTCATTATAAATATGTTCCTTTTCAATATAAGATATTAATCATATTATTTTAATGAATACAATGTCAATGAACCATTGTTCCTTTTAGGTCATTTAATCATGTTTTCAATTGGGTCAATAGATTTTGACTATCATGAATTAATTCACTTTTTACCATAGGTAAATACCACCATGGTTTGTAAATACCATGTGATCTTTCACTTTTACCTTTTTTTTAACTCCACTTTTACTTTTACCTCTTTCTTTAATTCAGTTACACTTTTACCTTTTTCTTTATTCCATTTTCATATTTACTCCTCTTTTACGTAAACTCCACTTCCACTTAACTTTTCAACTTTTGTTATTTATTAAATTCATATTTATATTTAATCCACTTTCATTTCAACTTTTGCATACACTTTGTTTTCACTTTAACTTTTTCACTTTTGTATTTATTAAAGTGATACCAAGGTCACATTTATATTTAATCACTTACTAACCTTTGACATATATTTGATCACTTACTAACCTTTGACATTACTGACAATTTATTCAACAATTGACTGCATGAGTGGATCTAACCATTGGTGGCTGCTAGAAATTGTTTGGGTTTGAAGGGTTGTCCAAATTTGGCTTGGCAATAATGATGACCAAACATTTCTATGAAATATCGACTACCTTGTTGATCTAATAGAATCAAGGGTCCTCGGTGTTGCATCAACAAATTTATCTTTGACTACACACTGAAATGATAGTGCAAGAGAAAGTATTAAAGAGGGTGACTCGCCAGTATTCATTCCGTTCATCACGATCCTATTTCAACATAATATACATTCACCAGGATAACTTGACTCCACTAGTGTAGTAATTGAAATTGTTTCATCCTTGCATTTTCATTCTTTCATTCCTTCAAAGCATTCGACCAAGCGATCCCCTGTATTCTGGTAGTCCACTGAGTTCCTTTAAATCAATCTTCTTGTATATTTTAATGTAACATCCCTCTCTTGTGTGCAAATTATTTGACTTAATATTTGAGGACACTTGCGTGCAAGTGATCCAGTTTTGTATATGGTTGTTTGTTTCTATTATGGATTTTGATGATGATGTTGTTGGATTATGATGTTATGGTGTTTGATATCTATGTATAGACATGTGTTATTTACAAGTTTCTCTTGTGTGCGCAGGACACTTGACTGATTGAGGATGTTGATGGCATCAATGAACCTCCTTGCACTCTTGATCAAGTCATGGAGTGGACTATATATGGTTTGGGTATTTCTATTTATGCATATATGACATATGATTAGGTATATTATGATGTTGTTTATGGATAATTGACGGGTTTCGTTGATGGATGCAGACTGATTATTTCTTGCAAATCAGAATCACATAAGGAGCAAAGGGGCCATGCACAAGAACTAGATATTGAGGTAGAGGTGTGGCAACAATCCTGCCACATCCTATTAGAACTCCCTCCATGGCTCAAATTGTAGGTTAAGGATTACCTAGTTTGAGAGATCCATGATGTCATTAAGGCAGTCTGAGATAGTCTCTCATGAATATTATAAGGGTCATGCAATAAGGAAGGGTCCTTATTCCTTAGAGGCCCTTAGTCTCTCACAAGGTCACCTGATGGAGTATTGACTCCAAGGGCTGGACAACTACCAAAAATCAATCAGAGGTGAGTGGCACCCTTGGGGCACCTAGTTCATCTTGAAGGGAACTTAACATAAATAAAACTTGAATAAAGGCAAGTCGCACCCTTGGAGCACAGACTGCATCTTGAAGGGAACGTCACAATTTTCAATAAAGGTGAATCAATGAACCTAGGTGCCTAGATAACAATATTTCTTTTTTACTATTATCAGACTTAAAAATAATTAATGGTTGATTATGTGGGTTGGTTGTAATTGATGTCAACCCTTGAAGAAAGTCCGGTAGCGAATTTCGGTAGCAGAAAGGTTTGGGTAATGGAACCAAGTTTGTTTGATGGATAATGGTATGAGTTTTGATATATTTGTAGATAAGACTATTCTATATAGATAATACATGTCACACCATTTTCGGTGGTATGTGGAACATCGCATAACTCCTCACGGTTAGAGAGTTATGGACATGTGAAGTTGGAGAACCCTCATGAGTCATCTAGAAGCCCCAAAAGGTCAAAGTAGTCAAAGTGGTTGCAAAAGATAAATTATTTAAATAATAAAGTGAAGTGATGAGTGTACTATAAATCAAAGTGGATGCAAAATAAATTATTTAAATAATAAAGTTAATGGAGAACTTACTAATTGTGGAAAGTGGTTAAGTTAAGTGGACAAGTGGTTATAAGTGGGTTAGCCCTAAAATAAAGAAAGTGGGTTAAGATGATTAAAATTTAACCCCTTGAGGAAGCTACATAAAAATATAAATAAGAGGCAAGGGTCTCTCATTCAAATCACACTTGATCATATTGAATATCTATTGTAGTGTAAGGATTATTGCAAGTACTCATTGATACCTATGAAGTTGCAAAATTATGAGGTAGCATAAAGGGTTGACAACGAAAGTTTTGGAATTACAGTGAAAGTTCTGAGGTGTACACAGGCTAACAATGTATTAAGGTTCATACATATGCGGGCTGACAGTGTATTAGGGTGTGTACATGAGGGTAAAGCCATAGAAACTTGAGAAGATGAAGATGTTGAGGTTCTAGATTATGAGATCAAACTCCCAGGAAGGTCTACAATGATCATATACATCAAATCTATCCATTGGTTCAAAATGTATGTCTTATTTATATGAGTAGTTGGATTTTGATGTATGCATGAGAAATTGTTATGGAGATTTGGGGATTCTCTAGAGAGACTAGTGGTTTCATGGGATCTTTTGTATAATTCATATCTATAGAAACACAGTGCTAGTATAATCAATATTTATCATTGATACTTCTTGTTAGAGTTGAGGCACATCCTGTATTTCTTGGCATATATCTAAGGGTTTTTGTGGTACATGGTTGAGAGATTGTATTTGTGAAGTGGTTGATGTATTGAGAGGTTGAATATCAAAAAGGGTTTTTATGTCTAGTTCATGTGAGGATTATTATATTGGTTCATGATAAAACACACTCATTTGGCACATGACTAAGAGATATATATATTCTTTGGGTAAATTTTATGTATGAGAATGCATGCACAAGGTACGGTTACAATCTGGATACAGTGATAGGTTACAGATTTATGTGAAAGAGGTTGCATAGGGTCAAACATTTTCAGAAGAAAGAAAATCCTAGTTTTAGAAGGCATACATAGGTTGCTTAGAAAATAGGTCGTGTACATACATGGGCTATATAAAAGATAGGTCGCATACATATGCATGCTGCAGAACTATAGGTCATGTATCTGTTGTATTTGGTTGATACATATTCAATTTAGGTATAGATTGATTGCAAGGAAGTAGTACAGGTTGGTTGCAGGTCAGTGATACAGGTTGTTACAGTGGTATATCTCACAGTGATACTGTGACAATGGTTCCATCATTCTACTTCTACGTCAGGGAAGTTGGATGGGGCAAGGATAAGTGGTTGTAGTCACCTTACGATTGTAGCCGAAGAACATAGAGGGTTGTAGCCTTCTTCTGGTTGTAGCCAGAGACTTGGCAAGTTGGAGCTTCCATCAGGTTGTAGCCTGGGAAACTAGGGAGTTGGAGCCTCCTTATTGTTGTAGTTGGAAAAGAAAGGAAGTTGGTGCTTCCAATGAATGTAATTCTTAAATACATATAAGAAAATGCATTATGCGGTTTTCTCCCTATTTGGGTTCCCACATAAAAACACCGGTGTACTATGTATGTGTATGATTGCTCATTTGTTCATTGTTTATTTAATCTGCAACTATTTGATGATAATGCTACATTGATATAACACTTGTATTTTATGGTTAAAAAGGATTAGATTTATCTATTACTAATTCACCCCCCCTCTCATTAATCCAACAATTGGTATCAGAGCAGGTTCCTTTAGAAATCAATTTAACCACTGAAAGGTAGATCATGGAAAGAAACAACATGTACAAAAATGGAATACCACAGTTTGATGGACAAAAGTATGCATTCTATAGCAGTTGGATGAAAACATATATACCGGCATAGAGATTTGAAATTTTTAAATCACTAGTAGATGGATACAAAGAAGCAGTAGTTCCACCAACAAGTGAAAAAGTAATGAAACTCAGTCAAAATAATTCCAAAGCCACAAATGCACTTCTGAATGGTCTTGGTGAATTAGTATATACCAAAGTGGTACATTGTAAATCTTCTAAAGAGATTTGGTACAAACTTCAAAATATTTATGAAGGAGATTCAAAAGTCAAAGCAACAAAGCTTCAAACTTACATAGGTCAATTCGAACAACTAAAGATGAAGGGACATGAGAATATTGCAGCTTACTTCTTATAAGTCGATGAAACAGTGAATGTAACCATAGGATTGGGAGAAGAAATTGAAAAATCTGTAATTGTTCAAAAGGTACTAAGATCCCTTCCTATGAGATTTGATCCTAAGATATCAGCACTAGAAGAAAGATAAGATCTAGACTCAATAAGCATGGGAAAACTACATGGAATATTCATAGCATATGAAATGAGAATTGAACAGGAAAATTCAAATATAAAAGAAGCATCTTTCAAAGCATCTAAAAGGTCAAAGAAAAAGCTAAAGAAAAATGAACATGGCAGCATGAATGACTTCTCAAAAAATGATGAAGAACAAGTGGCCAACTTTGTTAGAAGACTGAACAAGGAAACCAACATAAGGTATAAAGGTAAGATTCTATTGATTTGTTTTAATTTTGATGGTATTGGTCATTTTTCTAACAAATGTACTCATAATAAAAATAAGAGGAATGATGAAGATTACTTAGATAGCAAACAAACATATAAAGGCAAAATAACCAAAAAGAAATATTTCAAGAAAATCTTATGCGCTAAAGAAGACATCTCCCCGTTAGATGAAGATGAAGTCGATGACAGTGAGAAAGAAAGAGTTATATTCATGAAAGTAGAATACTCTGATAAAGAAGATGTCGAAGAAGAATATGAAAAGGTAGAAGTTGACTACTGAGAAGAATTGTTGAGTTCCATAGAATTTATAAGAAGAGAACAAAATAAAAACAAGAAGATACAAGCAGAACTAGACAAGAAAGAAGAAACTTAGGAACTAGAACAAATGATCATGAAATTGAAGGTTCAAATAGAAGAAGATAAAATAATTTAAGAAGCACTCAAAGAACAACTAGAAGAAAGAGACAAGATCATTGGAAATTTGGAATAAGAGATTGTCACATTGACAAAGGATCTTCAAAAGAAAAATATGCAGAACAACTCAAAAGTTTTGAATGACATTATCAGCAGTCAAAAGCCTCATCATGACAAGTATGAACTTGGATAAAATCATATAGAAAATGGATCAAGATCCAAAGAAATAGAACAAGAAACATACCCAAAAAGTTATTAAAAAAGAATCAAAGAGAATAGGAAGACCTACAAGGAAGATTACAGGGACACTGCACTGAGAAGATTTGGATTTCAAAATCAATGATTGACAGAAACAAATAGGCCTCAAGAAGAAGAAAGATTCATAAAAATAACTCCATTCAAAAGATATTCAACTCCCAGGTATCAAACTATATTTTTTGTTTTATATTATGCATGGAATAATTTTGGACATAAAGCTGTAAATTGCAGAGCTTATAGGAAGAACTTAAACAACTTTGAAATTCATACACAAAATGGTTATCCAAGAAGGCCTATTGAAACACAGAGAATAATCTACAACATGTTTGAATCATTGAGCACTGAAGTGGAATGATACAAGTGCAACAAATTTGGACACATGGCCAAATATTGTAGAATGGAAATCCCTCCTAGAGAACCACAAGAGAACATCAAAAACCACAAACATGAACCTCAAAAGAGAACATGGATACGAAAGTAGAATCAATATAGCAATGAAGAATGCACACTCGCTCTACAATATAAGAAGAATAAACGTGGTTGGTATGTTGATAGTGGTTGTTCAAAACACATGACAGGTGATAAAGACATGTTTCTTACATTAATAAAGGAAATATATGGATCAGTCTCCTTTGGAAATGATGATTCAACTAAAATCATTGGAAAAGGCACAATCAGAGTTGGAAACAAGAATACTAAGGAAGAAATTGTTCTACTAGTGGAAGATATGAAACATAATATTCTAAGTGTAATTCAAATGTGTGCCCAAGGTCATAAAAATAATTTTGATTCACAGAAATGCGAGATAAGAAAAGAAGGTTCAGGAAAATTGATTGCAACAACTGCAGGAACTTCAAGAAACATATATGTATTAAGTGAAATTGGAAATGAAAAATGTTTTCTAGGAAAGGAAGATGAAAGTTGGCTATGGAACAGAAGAATGGGTCACATACAGTTTTATAACCTTGTCAAAGTCAGCAAAAAGGAAGTATTTAGAGAAATTCCCCGGATCACAAAACCAACCAACACTTTATGCAAGCATTGTCAAGAAGGAAATAAAACAAAGACCAGGTTCAAATCAAATGAATATTCAATGACAAGACCACTGGAAATTGTGCATACTGATATAGTTGGACCAACTACAACAAAGAGTTTCAAATGTGAGAAATACTTTATGTTATTAGTTGATGATTATAAAAGAATGACTGTAGTTTTCTTTCTCAGGAATAAGTCAGAAGCTTTTGAATACTTCAAGGTCTACAAGGAGATGGTTTAAAATCAAATGGATTCAAAAATTAAATGTTTGAGATCTGATAATGGAGGAGAGTTCATTTCAAAGGAATTTATGGACTATTGTAGCAAACATGGAATAAAAAGGCAATTCTTTGTTTCTAGGACACCTCAACATAATGGAGTTGTTGAAAGAAAGAACATGATAGTACAAGAAATCGCTCAAATAGTGCTAGTGGATTCCAAATTGACATATATATTTTTGGACACATGCAGTGCATACAAAATTTCACATTCAAAACAAAATAATGCTCAAAAACAAAAATGAAAAAAACTGCCTACGAGCTATGGAAAGGAAGACGAGCAAATGTGAAGCACTTCAGATTATTTGGAAGCAAATGCTACATCAAAAGAGAAGATGAAAGAATGGGAAAGTTTGACTCTCGTGTGAACAAAGGAGTAATTGTTGGTTACTGAAGTACAAGGAAAGCATACAAGTGTTAGAATCTAAGGTTGAACAAAGTTGTGGAAAGCATAAATGTAACAATTGATGAAACAAGTGGACGATAATTAAAGGAAGAATAAAATGAATCAATGGAAAAAGTTTACAAAGAAGAAGAAAAAGATGAAGAAGAAGTAGAAGGGGAATATGAAGAGGATCAGACAAAAGTAGAAGATCAAGTTCATCAAGTGCCTCCAATGACACCTAGAAAACGTGTATAGAATAATCATCCTTCAGATTAGATTATTGGAAACAAGGATGGAGGAGTTGAGACTAGAAGAAGAATTTGTTCACCAGAAAAAACACACCTAGCACTCGTATCTATGATTGAACCAAACATTTTTTAAGAGGCCAGGAATGATGAATTTTGGAGTAAGGCAATGGATGAAGAATTGGATCAAATAGAGAAGAATGACACTTGGGAATTGGTTCCAAGACCAAATAATAATAATGTGCTTGGCACAAAGTGGGTTTTTCGGAAATAAATTGAATGAATATGGACAGGTTACAAGGAACAGAGCTAGATTGGTATGTAAAGGATATGCACAGGTTGAATGAATCGAATTTAAAGAGACATTTTCCCTAGTTGCCAGAATGGAAGCAATCTGATTGTTTTTAGCTTATGCATGGTCCAAGAATATTAAAGTGTATCAGATGGACATGAAATCAACTTTTCTGAATGGGGAAATTGAAGAATAATTTTACATTGAACAGCCAGAAGGATTTAAGTTGTCATGGAATGAAGATTATGTGTGTAAATTAAAGAAGTCCTTGCATGGTATAAAAAAGGCTCCTAGAGCATGCTACTCTAGACTAGGTAAATATCTACAGCAGGAAGGTTTCAGAAAATGAAGTGTAGACATCAACCTATACATCAAGGTAACTCAAGATAGTGTTTTATTAATTGAAGTTTATGTTGATGATATTATTTTTGTAAGTAATGATGACAGGTTAAGAAAACAATTTGCAAAGGATATGCATAATGAATTTGAAATGTCATTACTCGGAGAACTATCCTTCTTTCTAGGTCCTTAAATATGTCAAAGCAACCAACGAATTTTTATTTCTCAAACTAAGTATATCCGATAAATGCTAAAGAAGTTCATAATGGAAGACTGCAAACCAGTTACCACTCCTATGCAAACCAGTTGAAAGTTGATAAAATATGATCATTCAAAGTCTACAGACCAGAGGAAATATAGGTCAATGATTGACAACTTACTATATGTCACAATATCCAAACTAGATGTAATGTAGGCAGTTGGACAGGTGGCACGATTTCAAGTAGCACCAAAGGAATCACACTTTTTAGTAGTGAAAAGGATTTTCAAATATCTCAAAGGAACAAAAGAGTTTGGATTATGGTATCAGAAAGGAAATGATCTATCACTTATTGCCTACACAGATGCAGATTGGGAAGGTTGCATTGATGACTGACGAAGCACCATTGGAGCAACATTCTACTTAGGTGAGTGTTTAGTATCTTGTCTAAGAAAGAAACAATCATAAGTATCTTTATCTACAGCCGAAGGAGAGTATATTGCAGCGACAACATGTTGTACATAGGTTATATGGATGAAACAAAATCTGACAGATATACAGGTTGAGTATGATGAGCTCATTCTAATCTATTGTGGTAATACAAGCACCATCAATATCTCAAAGAACCCGGTGATGCACTCTAAGATGAAGCACATTCCAATCAAGTATCACTTTCTATGGGAACAAGTTGTAGAGAAGAACATCAAAGTTGAATATGTGGTCACAAAAGAACAAGTGGCAGACATATTTACAAAACCACTTCCACAATAATCCTTTGAGTATCTTTGCCAGAGACTTGGAGTAATTTCTACTCCAAAATGAATGCTTTTGAATGCTTATCTTATATGTCTTAGATGTACATGAGGAAGAACCATAAAGAGGACTGCTTAGGTTGGAAGATTAGTTTCAGGAAGATTTCAGTTAGGGGGAGTATCCCAAGGACAATTCAGTTAGGGGGAGTAGCCTCGAATGGAAAGATACCTTTTCAATTGATGACTAAGGGGGAGATATTTATCATATGCAGAGCATAGAGGCATGGTTCTAGGGGGAGCAATGGTCACAGGGGAAGCATAACTGATATGACTTCAGTATTGCATAAGAGTGTTTCCATCCATGTAAAAGGGGGATATTATTGATTATTTGGGTTGGTTGTCATTGATGTCAACCCTTGAAGAAATTTCGATAGCGAATTTAGGTAACACAAAGGTTTGGGTAATGGACCCAAGTCTTTTTTTATGGATAATGGTATGAGTTTTGATATGTTTGCAGGTATTACTATTCTAGATGGATAGTACATGTCATGCCATTTCCGATGGTATGTGGAATGTCACATAACTTCTCATGGTTATACCGTTATGTCCACGTGAAGCTGGAGAACCCTCATGAGTCATCTTGAAGCCCCAAAAGGTCAAAGTAGTCAAAGTGGTTGCAAGGAATAAATTATTTAAATAATAAAGTGAAGTGATGAGTGTATTATAAGTCAAAGTGGATGCAAGCGAAATTATTTAAATAATAAAGTTAAGGGAGAACTTACTCATTGTGGAAAGTGGTTAAGTTAAGTGGAGAAGTGGTTAGAACTAGGTTAGCTTTAAAATATGGAAAGTGGGTTAAGATGATTAAAAGGTAACCTCTTGAGGAAGCTACATAAAAGTATAAATAAGAGGCAAGGGTCTCGCATTCAAATCACACTTGAGCATATCAAATATATATTATAGTGTAAGGATTATTGCAAGTACTCATTGATACATATGAAGTTGTGAAAGTCTGAGGTAGCATGAAGGGTTGACGATGAAATTTTTGGAATTACAACGAATACCAAAAAAATCCTAAGTTATGAGGTGTACAGGGGCTAACAGTGTATTAGGTTCATACGTACATAAGTTGCCGATGTATTAGGGTGCGTACATGAGGGTAAAACCATAGAAACTTGAGAAGATGAAGATGTTGAGGTTCTATATTCTAAAATCAAGCTCCCAGGAAGGTCTACAATGATCAGATACATTAGATTTATCCACTGGTTCAAAAGGCATGTCTTATTTCTATGAGTAGTTTGATTTTGATTTATGCATGAGAAATGGTTATGGAAATTTGAGTATTCTCCCTAGAGAGACTAGTAGCTACATGGGATCTTCTATATAAGTCAGATCTACAGAAATACAGTGATGGTATAATCAATATTTATCATTGATACTTCTTGTTAGAGTTGAGGAACATCTTGTATTTCTTTCCATATGGCTAAAGGTTTTTGTGGTACATGGTTGAGAGATTATATTTGTGAAGTGGTTGATGTATTGAGAGGCCAAATATCATAAAGGGTTTTTATGTCTAGCTCATGTGAGGATTATTATATTGGTTCATGATAACACACATTCATTTGGCACATGACTAAGAGAGAGATATAAATTCTTTGGGTAAAGGTTATGTATGATAATGTATGAAAAGGGTACAATTACAGTTTGGCTACAGTGACAGGTTACAGATCTATGTGAAAGAGATTTCAAAGGATCAAAAGTTTTTAGAAGAAAGAAAATCCTAGTTTCAAAAGGCATACATAGTCTAGATAATTCATAGGTCACGTAGATACGCGGTTTGCATAACATATAGGGAGCGTACATACACATGATCCAGAACTACATGTCACATATCTGTTGTATTTGGTTGATACATGTTCAGTTTAGGTACAAATTGATTGCAAGGAAGAAGTACAGGTTGGCTACAGGTCAGTGGTACAGATTGTTACAATGGTATATCTCATAGTGATAGTGTGACAATGGTTCCATCATTCTACTTCTACGTTAGGATAGTTGGACAGGGAAAGGACAGGTGGTTGTAGACACCTTCTGGTTGTATCTGTAGAACATAGGGGGTTGTATCCTCCTTCTGGTTGTAGCTAGAGAATTGGGGAGTTAGAGCTTCCCTCAGGTTGTAGACTGGAAAACTACGGGGTTGGAGCCTCCTTCCAGTTGCAGCTAGAAAAAAAAGGAAGATGGTGTTTCTAATTAATGTAATTCTTAAAAACATATAAGAAAAACATTATGTGGTTTTCTCCCGCTTTGGGTTTCCACGTAAAAACACTGGTGTACTGTGTATGTGTATGATTGCTCATTTGTTTATTGTTTATTTACTCTGCAACTATTGGATGATAATGCTACATTGATATAACACTTTCATTTTATGGTTAAAAATGATTAGATTTCTCTATTATTGATTCACCCCCCCTCTCAGTAATCTAACAAATAAATGGGTAATTTTATTAATTATAAAATCCCCCTAAAAATTCTAAGCCTAGTCTAAATTATTTTAAGCCTAAGTCTAAATTGGGTGAGAAGACTAAAACTAATTAATAAATTAAAAAAGGGGGGGGGTGGAGAAAAATCAAGTTAAAAATTAAAAAGGAGAAATATTTTATCTAAATATTTAATTACTGGTTATGTGAAAGAAATTCTAAATTGGAACTAAGATAAGAAAGGAAATGAATGTAAAAAGGAATGTGGAAGCATAGAAGAGAATCTAGTCTAGTCTAACTAAAGAACTTTCCTAAATTAAACACAACTAAGTTTTAGAAAGGTTTTAGTCATTAAAAAAGAAATAAAGGGAATAAAGGGACAACGAGGAGTAATTTTAGGATCGTTTTTAGGATGGGTGAGGGAATTTGACATTTATTAAATTAAATAAGTGAATTTATTGGTGTAACTAAGGGAGTGGGTGACAAGTGTATGGGTGAATAATTGTTGGATCATGTTGTCATTGATGACAATGGTTTGATTGATTGATGTCATTGATCGATGTCAAAGGATTGATTGATTAATGATTGATTTAATATAATATGTATTTTCCTTGATGAGAATGCATAGATGAAGATGGATCAATGAGTTGTCATTGTTACATGATGAAGATGGATCGTTGTGGTTTCATTGGTATATGATGCATTGTTGGAAAAATGTATATATGACTCATTATTGTCTTATCATGATTAATAAGGTGCAGAAATGGATGAACTCCAAAGTGATCCCCTTATGGTGAAAGCCCTCACGGGAAGATGCTTTGCGGATTGAGTTATCCTAGAAGAATGGTTGGAGGACCCTTGCTCTCATTATTTTATTATCATGATTGATAAGGTGAAAAAATGGATGAACTCCAAAGTGGTCCCTTTATGGTGAAATCCCTCATGGGAATAGACTTTACGGATTGAGTTATCCTAGAAGAATGGTTGGAGGACCCATGCTTGTATGTGGAATAATGATATGAAGATCAAGGAAATTGTTGGTGAAACTATTCTAGATGGATAGTTCTTGTCATGCCATTTCCGGTGGTATGTGGAATGTCACATAACACCTCATGGTTTGAGAGTTATGGACTTGTTATCACTCCAGGGAACTACTTAGGGTTGTAAACTAAGTATGACTGGTAACTTAAGAATTGAATATTTTTCAGTAGGTGGATCAATGGGATACTAAGATAGCACAAATGAAGAGATTACTTATCAGAATAACTTAATGAACCAGTGCTTTTAGAAACTGTAAATCAGAGGCCAGATAACAAGAGAGGTATGAAGAATATATCTTAGACAACCAAATACATTGGAATGCAGGGTTTAAACAACCAAATACATAAATAATGCAGGGTCACACTAAGCAATGAGAAGTTCCTCCATTCAAATCATGAGCATAAGCTGAACTAATTTAAACAGAGTACATAAATAAGA
>ML779399.1:598418-616272 GCA_009831015.1 Picea engelmannii
TTTACAATCCAAATTTAAGTCAAACCAAAATCTAAAATTTTGCAGCTAAAAGACTCAACAATGAAATGAGGAAACCATCAATAACCATGCTATCCACCGTAAAACCTGACCAAAATGACGGTGCTATTTTGGGAGTTAACAGGACTTACGAATATGAAGGACCCCCACATGAAGGCTTGAAGCCCCCAAGGTCAAAAAAGTCAAAGTGACCTAAAAGAAGAAATCATTATTTAAATTATAAGGTAAAGTGACAAAGTCAAGGTGGATTATTTAAATAATAAAAAGAAGTGACAAAATCAAGAAATGATAAAGTAAGGTGAAAAAATCAAGAAGTAATATTTAATTGATAAAGTATTGGAGAACCTTCTATTTATGGAAAGTGGTTAACCCTAAAAATAAGGAAAATAGGTTAAGTGACCTAAAATAAGAAATTATTATTTAAATGATAAAGTAAGGTGACAAAGTCAAGCTGGATTATTTAAATAATAAAGAGAAGTGAAAAAATCAAGAAATGATAAAGTAAGATGAGAAAATCAAGAAGTAAATGATAAAATATTGGAGAAATTTCTATTTATGGAAAGTGGTTAACCCTAAAATAAGGAAAATAGGTTAAGTGACCTAGAAATGGGTTAAGAGACCTAGAGGATGAAATTATAAATAATATAGCAATGGTCTTTTGTAGATCATCATTTTTGTGGATCAATGGACAACTTTTTGTGAGAATATATTTTGGAGTATTGATGGAGAGCTTCTTGTGAGAGCTTCTTGAGAATTTTTGGTGTGGAACACTTGAGAATATTGAATATATACAAGTGACTAAGGTAACCAAGGATATCTAAGCCGAATTTCAGAAGGAAGGTGAAGAAAAGAGGGTCGGAATTGAAGGGAGGATCAATTCTTTTGATGATGCTTTCTAAGGTATGTTATTTACAGGTCATCTCACCATTTTCACTATAAATTGTTTTCTATAATGGTTCAGACCGTGAAATTTCTATTTCATTGAGAAAACATACCCAAGTATCTTTGGTAAAAAATTCATCTTGTGGGTCGTTGTATTTTGGGAGTTACACTCCGTGGAAAATAGGGTTTGTGGCTAGTCCTCAAACTAGTCAAAAACAGGTGTTTCGTGTAAAAACGTCATAACTTATTCATAACAGAGCCAAATTTAGTGACACCAAATGAGGTGGTTAGGGTAATGTCTGTAGTATGTTTTGTAACAGTTTTGTATCATTTCAAATAACATTTTGTGCGGGGCATGCTCTACAAGGTCTCTCTCTAGAATAAGACAAAATTCAACAAGGTATGTCAGTTTTGCTATAACGCCTTTTATGAGATGTTCCAAGTAGTGCCACCTAGAGGAATTGCATAAAACACATTGAAGAACATTGTGTATCAATTTCAGATCTTTATTCATTACAAGTACAAAGTTATGATTATTTCAAGTTGGGGTTGTTGACTAATCCAAAACTAGTCATGGTTGAGACAAGCAGTTGATGAGTTGGCACATACATAAGGTGTATAGTTGATGATGTTGGTACATATTTATGAGTCATTGTTGATGAGTAGTTGACACATGATTTGTATATACTTGGTACATGGTTTTATGCACTTGTTTATGGTATAGGTTGATTACAAGTTGTTTGGCATAGTTTGGTGCAAGGTTGATGCACTTATTTATGTTGACAGATTGATATCTATTGAGGATTATTTCCTTATCTCAGTTGGTGCTGAGAATGTACGATGAATCTTTCATATATATCTGCTTCTCTTGTAGAGTTGTACTCTATTCATTTGTTGCTGAAAAACCCCCAGATTGAAGTCCATAATAAAAAGAAAAATTGTACATACATCTTGTGTTCTTTGTGTTCCTTGTGGAGATGATTTGTTGATGATATGTTGTTGATATATATTCACATATAACTGATTATAAATGACATAAATGAGTAATGAGCAAATGTTGAATGTTAAATAAGGAGTTTTTGTGTAAGAGGGAAGTTTTGGAAAAAAGATCCCCACACTCATTCACTCCCCCCTCTATGTGTGGTAGGTGTGTCCAACAATAATTCCTAATTATTTTTTAATAAAACAAATTAAACGTGTAAATGGAAAGTAGTCACTAAGAAAAACTCTATAAAAGTAATGGCTGAGAAGAGGAATGGATCATGACTAGTATGCATAAAGTTATGCTGCTGAAATTTCTTTGACTGATTTTTCTTGCGAGAGTTGGGATACCCAGCTTGAAAAAAGAGTGGTAGCTCGACCTTGCGAGGCGTGCTGGGAGATATATTTTTCTTTGGTTTGTGTTCATGGCCCCTTTGTGGCTTGGGGGGCTAAGGGGGAAGAAGAGTAGCTCTAGCGTTGGTTGGGAGGTACCGGTGAGGTCTTCACGGTTAGCAAGTGGGAGATAGGAGGGAGTGCAAGCATGGAATAACAACTTTGGATTATTTTCCTTTGGTTACGGTAATCCAAAATTGATATTGAACCTATTAAGTTTCAAATTAAAATGTAGTTAATCCTATTGCATACGCATTACCGAGAATTATATTCAAGGTTTTGAAAATTTTATTGAGATTTAAATTAATCATGTAGTTGTGGTGATCACGTCTTTTGTATCTGTTTCTCTATGAGAAAATTCCCCATCCTTATCCTTTCACCTTGGTTATTAGAAAACCCCTCACGCTGAATTTTTAATGGGTTGCTCATTTCTTTTTTAATTCATTTCCTCCCTGGCGAAGCCCAAGCTCTGAAACATTGGTTACATCTGCGTTTTTATGGCACCTTCACACAAGAATTTTTTCCTCTGCATTTTGTTTATGACACCTTCACCCAGTAAAATGTATCTCTACTCCCAAAATGATTTTGGCCAACATTCTATTTTATTTTTACTCGCAATTATACACTCGAAACTGTAAAATCATAGGCTCAATTTCGTGGATTATTCACTGTGGGGAATTCACCCTGCTTGTGGAGAGCTTGAGTCCAAATTCATTCCCTTTCCCAACAAAACTGATCTGTCTCTCTGCATTTTTTTTGTTGGATATATATTCAACCACTCACTCATCATTTTATTCTGAAATTCTCCCATCATTTTCCTTTCTTATACAACGATTTTTTTCCATTCAGGATCTGCAATTATTTTGGGGTATTTACTCAGCGCTTCACCATTCCTTTCCCAACAAAATCGATTCTGTCTCTCTGCGTTTCTACCAGGAGATCCCAAGCATTTTACTCCACTCGATTTCCATGCAAATTACCTCGCCTCTCTATGTTTTTACCAGGATAATCTAGGCATTATATTCCACACAATTTCCTTGTAAACTACATGACACTCTGTGTTTTTTCTAGGGATAGATCTCTGCATTTTCACTAGCTTGTTGCCCAAGTATTTTCATCCAGCAAGGTAATTTCGCCCAACGATTTTTCCCTTGTTTCGCTGCGATCTATCTTTCTTATTAAAAAAAAATATCTCTCTGCGATGTATACACTCAAGTAAGACACTATATTGGTGTATTCACCCAACGTACTACCACTTCTTCCCAGCGATTTCCATCTCGAATCCCTCAACAATCCTTAACCTTTTTTATTCGGTGTTTAATTTCCTCACTGGCATTTTCTTTTTCTTCTCAAATTCTGTGATGGCCACTTACTTACCCAGAGAGTATGTGTTTATGGCGCCCTGTGGGCGTATGGGAAACCCCCATCAATATAGTTGGAAACTCATTGTTTTTCAATGTTTTAGCTTGCTAATGGTGTAAAGATTTATGATTTATTTCCTGAGCGATTTATTGTAGATGTGTCTTTCTCCCTTCATTATTATCATCCGCGAGGGCGAGAATCTACCCACATGGCATAGATCCAATTAGCTGAAAAATATTTTTTTATGAATAGAGAGAACATACAGTTGATTATTATTTTAATTCATAGATTGTATTTATAAAAGGTTTATTTATTTTCTTAAATGTTATTTCCTTCATTTAGATAATTGAAGGATATTGATATTCTAATAATATTTCTTTGTAGGAAAAAGCTTGAATACCTTCCCTTCATATTTTATTATCTCAGATTATTGAATAATATTCATGTGTAGTAAGGTAACGTGTATTCCAATATGGAATGTTTGATATTAAGACATATCTTCAGGTTTACCTCATCTCACCTTAGCTATTTAAACTTTAATGATTAATAAATGTATTACATCCTACTTACCAAAGTCTCCTCAAGAAAACAATATTCATAAGTCTTTAACCTTAAAGGTGGAGAATATGTGATCATTCTATTTAAACTTTAATGCTTAATAAACATATTACATCCTACTTACCAAAGTCTCCTCAAGAAAACAATATTCAGAAGTCTTTAACCTTAAATGTGGAGAATATTTGATCATTCTTTTTTTAGTGAAGCATTCTAGGATGTAAAAAAAAATAGTTTTTCTTAACTTGACCAGGTTGGAAAAACAATTACATCAAGTGGAACTTGTTAAAATAAAAAATAAACCCACCTTAAGGAAGAGTGAGTTGGTCTAGTACATATATTCCCATATAACCTTTTATAAGTTGAGTGAGGCAAGTTCCACAACTCAATGTAATTTCCAACTTAGGTAGAAGAGATTATCTTACTTTACCCTTTAGATTACTCTCGCGCATTGAAATTTAATATAATGAATGATGGTTTTAGGTATTAGACTCCTAGTGCTCAATGGAATTATGATGCATTGATATGATTGTTTAGATTTAGGCTTATCGGGCATTGGAATGTAATGTAAGTAATGTTGTTTAGCCATTGGACTACTTGCACTATGAAAAATATGTTGATGGATGATGATTTGACAACTATTACTTGCGTCATTAAATTGTTATTGTATGATGGATTAATAACTAGATTACTATTGTGCCATTGAGTATTGATAATGCATGATTGAAGGAGAATTCAGTTACTATTGCGCTTTTAAATATTGTTGAAGTGTGATTGATTTATTAATTGTATTCTCTTGCACCTTACGAAATAAAGTCGATATCTCATGCGTCTTGAATTGTTGATGTGTAAATGATGGATTAATTGAATAGAATGCTCACGCACAATATAAATGATAACGGATAATTGCTTTGTGCCCGGGATATAATGTGTTATATGACGTTTTATGCGAATGATTACTTGCGTTCCATGTTTAATTGTGGTTTAGGATTGATGGATTGATGAAATTGATTATCATTGATGTTTTTTATTTAGCATAGTTGGTTGGGACTTGATTGTGTTAGTGGTATGTAGACACCTCCTTGTTCCTTAGAACAGTCGCCATTCCCGAGACCTTAAATGGTTAAAATCAATTGAAACTTGGGCTTGAGTGTTTCTTATGTGTCATGGAGGTCCTAACCGTCCAGGGTAGGTTGGGCGGGTAGTGATTCTATATTGATTATGTGAGTGAATGTTGTCGTAAATTGCTTCAAGTTATTGGGATGTGCTAATCTGCTACGTTATTTATGTTATGTGTCGCTATCCTTCGTTGACGCATTGATTGCGTCATTATTTATTTCCATGATAAGTAGATGGTACTGCTTTACTTATGATCTTATTGAATAGGCACTGCCATGATCATGTATTGATGTTAATTTCTTAGTAAAAAAAAATATTACCTTTTGTGCTTCAACTTTTCTTAGGCGCAACAAGTGGATGTTACATTTACTGCAGTTCCATGTCATACTCTAGTATGATACTTCTTGTCTTAATGTTGACATCAATGCCAACAAATATTTCCATCAACTCTTAGATATATTAATAAAGAAACAAAATGTATACCATGTTTTTTATTCTGTTTTTTATTCAAATATTGTGATGGTGTACATCATTACAAAAGAAATTCATTGACTTTGTTTGTTATATTTGACATGGATAAGATAAGCCTGGAAATATCAAGGTATCAATGACTTGGTTGATAGTAGTTCCAAGGTATTACATCAAGGTTGAATGTGACTAACCTTGATAAGCCTAAAGCTCCTTAGAAACATCTAGTTTACACCACTTTGATAAGGATAACCATTTCCATAAAGTTATTATTGTTGAGTGAGAAAACAAATTTTGTTGAAGAAATACAATGTGCTTTCCTTAGTTTTCCAAGTAGGTGATCAATTCAGTTTGAAGATGTTTTTTAATTCAATTCATTTGCAAAGTAGATATGATCTTAATAAAAACATAGAAGCCAATATTCAATGAGAGGAGTGTACATAAAACCATACAACGGGGAATGTTTTTGGATAGGGTATAGTGAGAAAATTGAATTATTTATTTATGAAGTGCTAGGGTCTACATCATAATTAAACTTGAGAAAAAAAAAAGACTCAAAGATACATTCCCTAAGATAATTAAATAAGTTTGGTAAATCTTCAAATAATGTCCAAATTTCTTGTTAGGAATCACATAACAAACATGCCCTAAGATGATTAAATAAGTTTGGTAAATCTACAAATAAGGTCCAAATTTCTTGATAGGAATCATGGGGTGCCTTATTCTAAGAACTGCATTGATTTCTTAAGGTTTTATAATATGATAATTTTAATTATTTTGAATGTTAGGTAAGATTATAACAAGTTTCAATGTCAATATTCAAAATGGGTTTTAGAGAATTTTTTTTTTTTTGGATATGTTTACAATGTTGGGTATAATGAGAAAATTAAATTATTTATATATAAAAAGCTAAGGTCTACTCTATAATTAAACTTGAAGAAAAAAGAGACTCAAAGATACCCATATAACAAACATGCCTTAAGATGATTAAATAAGTCTTGTAAATGTTCAAATTAGGTCCAAATTTCCTGTTAGGAATCATGGGGGTGCCTTATTAACCAAATTGATTACATTGATTTCTTAAGGTTTTATAATATGATAATTCTAATTATTTTGAATGTTAGGTAACATTATAACAAGTTTCAATGTCAATACTCAAATGGGTTTTAGTCAGTCACAAAACTACAAAACTAAATGTAATCTACTGATTTAAAAAAAAAAGATATAAAATGGAATGGTATTGAAATTTCAATGTATAAAAAAATTGTTTATCATTTCAACATTACCCTAAAGGATATATGAGTCACACTTTCAAGTTTTTTTTTATCAAATTCATGTTATTTTTTTATTCAGATATTCACCGTGGACATGAATCCATCTATATGCAATAGATCCATTGCAAGTGAATATACATTGAACCTAAGGTTTGGATCTTCGTACATTGGTCTAAAGATAATAAATCAACTTATATAGGTATAATACTAAACATCGTGATTGAGTTGGGTTTCATACCCTAGAATTTCATAAATATGGATCTACTTACCTTTTTATAGAGCCAATTAATCTACACACATAGAAAAAACACTAAACATAGTGAGTGAGTTGGGTTTTATGCCTTAGACATACATAATCGTAGATATTTGTACCTTTTTTTAGAGCTAATAAATCATCCCAGATAGGTATAGTACTAAACATGGTGACTATAGGTATAGTACTAAACATGGTGACTGAGTTGGGTTTTATACCTTAGAATTTCATAACCATAGATATCCTTACCTTGTTTTAGACCCAATAAATCAACACACAAGTGAAAACCCCTATAGGTATAGTAACCCAATCGTTACGACTACATGCGACATAAAGCAAGTGAATTTTTTTTTTAAAAGAAGGACGACCATCAACGACAACAATTAATCAACATGATTGATGATGAACACAACTTACACATTTAGGAAACAAACAACAACGACTAAGAACACTTTCACATCATGCAACTGGATGAAACATGAAATAATCAAAGACAAATAAAAATGACTACCCGCCTGACACAAGCAAGACAATGCCTACAAGCTAAAGGACAACATAAACCACCCAACATAGTGGCTTAATCGACCAATAACTAGAAACCTCTAAGGAGTGCAAAGCCCAACACATTAAGGAGTTACAGACTAAGAACCAACATCGACTACAACGAACGATACGTCCACATCGGGAAGCAAAAGACTCTGGCTAGGTTATCGTTCACCTCTATCCATTAGGGCACCCGATGATCCCCTCATCAGGAATCATTCTGTCACTAGGCGATAGGCATGAAAGTAACCCTGGCGCAACATAACATATCTAGACCAATAACCCAAGAAGAATCCAATGCGCTAGGAGACCAAATTAACTGACAAGAAGACTATACCCACAGACCCAAGCAACAAGTCGACAAGACGCAAGATGACATCACTCAAATTAAATTGTGCAAGCTATTAAATGACTTCGGCAACAAACCATATCCATTATCTATTAAGAAGGATGTCTAAGTGAAAAGGAGTGAACTATTATAATTGTTAATATTATCATAAATGTGACCATAAATGTAACCATAATGTGAACTATTATAAGCACTTAACAAAATCAAAATACACTTGTCAACAAATATACACTTTCCATTCAAATAAGTGAACTAATTAACATTAAAAAGTGATCTACGTTGTCTATTAAATATTTGACATTGATTTCTATATTATTGTCGTCTAAATTAACAAGACGCTAGATGATTCTATTGATAAACTATTAATAATTAAAATGATATAGTTGGGTAAATAAGCATAATTATTTGATAAATAAATATCGTTGTGTAATGGAATTACTGTCAACAATATTAAAACGCTATCCATGATATTAAATCGTTATCCACTAAAAGGATTAACAATATAAAGGAATAACACTATAAATCGTTCTCTAAATAAAAGAGTTAATCATATATATCGCTAGCATGTAATTCAATGTCACATAATTTGCTAATTAACAATATAAAGGAAATGACAAGGAATAACACTATAATCATTGTCTAAATAAATGATTTAGTCATATATATCATTGGCATGTAATTCGTTGTCATATAATTCACTAATTAACAATATAAGTGAAATTGCAGAGTTAAAATTATCATTGTTGTTTGTTTAAAAGAAATTCACAGAGTTAAAATATCATTTTTGTCCATTTAAAAGAATTTCATAGAGTTAAAATATCATTGTTGTCCATTTAAAAGAATCTGTAGAGTTAAAATATGATCATTGTTGAGTTAAATAATGTAAATGGATGAGTTAGAAACATGATAATTGCTGAGCCAAAAACTGGTAATAGCTGAGAGAAAAAAAAATGATATTGCAAGTAACACAGATAACTGCAGGGAACTCATGTCAATAACATGTTTAGAATCACTAATATAATGTCTCAAAACATATACGTGAAAAACATCGTGCATACGCCTCAAATAATCAGGCAAGGCTAGTCAATAGGCCATGGGCCCCTTCCTTTCCACAATCTCGAAAGGTCCCACGCACCTAGGAGAGAGTTTAGCGCCCTTTCCAAACTCGATCGAACTCTTATGTGGTTTCACCCACAAGAATACTTGATTGCCAACTTCATAAGTACAGTTGACATGATGTGCATCGACATAACTCTTTTGTAGATCCTGCGCTTCCTTGATCCTTTGTATTATTGTTTGCATTTGATATTCCATTTCTTGGATCGCTTCTGGTCCCACCAGGACCCTATCCTCAAGCCAATCCCAACTCAAATGCGCATATTAATGGTTCCTTGATAACTTTTGTTATATGTGAATTCTATCAGTGGCAAGAATTCCTCCCAACACTTTTGTTGGTCCATCACATACATACGCAACATGTCCTCCAAGATTTGGTTTGTTCATTCGGTTTTCTCGTATGTCTTTGGGTGATATGCGCTACTAAAGTTAAGTTGAGTTCCCAAGGCCTCTTGGAAAATATTCCAAAATCATCCTATGAACATCAATCCTCGATCAAATATAATCCTCTTAGGCACGTCATGCAGTCTCACAATCTCACTGATGAAAAATCTAGCTATGTGAGGTGCATGATACATTGTACGTACAGGAATAAAATGAGCACTCTTTGCCAGAGTGTCAAATACCACAAAAATAGAGTTGTGTCTACTTGCCTTCAGTGGCAATCCAACAATGAAATACATCAAAATGACCTCCCATTTTGATTCTGGAATTGCATGTGGCTATAGTAATCCTGTTGGATGTCTATGTTCATCCTTCACCTGCTGATATTCTAGGCATATTGCCACGTAGTTGACTATGTCTTCCTTCATTCCTTTCCAAAAGAATAAGGGTTTAAGGTTTTTCGTCATCTTCATGACTCTCGGGTTAGCCATATACACTGCTCTGTGAACCTCGCTTAGGATCAAACTCCTCAACTCGTTGTTCAGTGGTACGTAAATTTGACTTTTAAATATCAATAGTCTATTGTCGTCCAACATAAATCCTTCAAATCTTGGTATCATCATTGTGTTTTGTCTGATAAAATCCTTGACCTCTTTGTACCAGTCATCCTTGCATTGTAAATTTAAAATATTTTCACATAGATTTTTCTGAAGAGGCATCACTGAAAATATGTTCGGTCTCCAACTCAATGCATCAACCACTCTGTTCATTGTTCCCTTTATGTAAGTAATCTTGAAATCATACTCGCTAAGAAATTTCGACCAATGTCATTGTTGCACATTCAAGTCGCTTTGCGTAAAGATGTGTTGTAGTCTAGAGTGGTCCATTTTTAGTTCAAATTTCCATCCAATAAGGTAGTATACGTCTCCAAACTCTCAAGGCATAAACAATGGCTAACAACTCCAAATCGTGCATTGCATAGTTCTCCTCGTGCCTTCTCTATTTTTTCGAGATGTAAGCGATCACTCGACCATATTGAATCAAGACTCTGCCTAAGCATTCTTTGGATGTGTCAATGCATACCAAGATGTCTTCTTCCATGTCAAGGACCTTTATTATTTTTGTTGCCGTCAACAACTCCTTAAGCCTCTGAAATGCCTTCGCGCATTTCTTGGTCCAAAAAAATTTATTTTTCTTCTTTTGCAATTGCGTAATCAGATTTGCTATCTTGCAAAACCCTTGAAGAACCGTCAATAGTATCCCACTAAACCCATGAATCTATGCACTTTCGGGACATTTGACAACGTAGGCCATTCCATAATAGCCTTGACCTTTGCTGGATCCACGTCGATACCTTCGCCAGATATGACATGCCCTAAGTAGTGAATATTTGATTGATAAAAAGAGAATTTAGACAATTTCCCATACAATTTGTTCTCTCACAGACACTGTAGTACCAAGCGCAAGTTCTCGTCATGCTCTTCCAATGTCCGAGAGTAAATCAAAATATTTCCAATGAATACTTGGATGAACTTGTCCAAGTATTCATGGAACACCCCGTTCATCAAACTCATAAATACCCTAGGGTCGTTTGTTAGTCCAAAAGTTAAAATAGTAAATTTATAATGTCCAAACCTCATCTTAAAGGTTCTCTTAGGGATGTCCCCCTCTTTGATCCGCAACTAGTGATACCCTGATCTCAAGTAAATCTTTGAAAACATCATTGTGATTTTCATCTGATCAAACAAATCATCAATCCTTGGCAATGGATATTGACTCTTGATTGTTTCCTTGTTCAATTGATGGTAGTCAATGCAGATTCTCCATGACCCATCCTTATTTCATATGAAAATAACAGGTGCACCTCACGGTGACACACTTGAATGTATAAGTCCTAGGTCCAACAATTCCTTCAGTTGCATTCTCAAATCCTCTAACTTCGGGGTCGACATCCAATAAGGAGTTCTTCCTATCGGTTCAGTTCTCGATTTTAGGTCTATAGTAAATTCCAATTCCTTCTCCAATGAAATCCCAGGTAACTCCTCCAAAAAGATGTCTGCAAACTCTCTCACCACCAGAAGGTGTTATAGACCTTCTGCTTCTCCCTTCTCATTTAACGCAAGGATTGCATAAATCTTACATCCCTTGCGCATGATTTCTGTAGCTACAAGGAAGATATGAACCTCATGGAAACTCCCTCGCTTCGACCTACAATCACACGTCTATGTCCCTCATCATCGACCAAGCTCAACCATTTTGTCTTACAGTTGAGTATCACCTCATGTGATTCCAACCAGTCCATATTGATCACGACGTCATAAGATCCTAAGATCATGACATACAGGTTGGCCCTAGTGAGAAACTCTCCCAGGTTAAGGTTACGGCCCGTAACCTTCCCTCCAACATTTTGTTTGGCCCTCAAAGCCATTTCTACAAAGATAAACTCATCTTGTTCGACTACCTTTACTTTAATTCTTTTTAGCACTGCACCAGAAATGAAACTCTCTGTAGCACCTGGATATATAAAATACTAAGGGTCTAGTCAACGACGATACCTGATGTCTTGAGCATAGTCGAATGGTGATTTTCCTGTTATTCACCACTGCATGAATCCGATGGGCCTTGCCCAAATCTCCCACGGTAGTGGGTTCGACTGATCTAGATTATCTAGTCCTCTCCACTAGGTAGTCAAACTGGTAATGTGGATCCCCACATGTTTAACACCCTTTCTTTGGTCCAGTACTCCTAGTACTCGAAGTAGAAGCTAATTTCCCACTGACCTAGAATCCTGGTATGTTCTGTTGAACAAGCCTAAACTGTTGTTGTTGCGTTCGATGTTGTTGTTGGTGTTGTGGCCCTCAGTAAGGAGTATGTTGCTAAGGTGTTGGTCGTCGAGGTGTAGTGAAAGTGGATCCTCTATGGAAGCCACGATATCCTAGTGTATGTCTAGCTGGTGTTTGATGCTACTGCGCACTACGTGACACATGCCCTGTTGGTCTCGCCAGAATCCTACTCTGAACCACACTGATAAGATCCTCCTTTGGTATGAGGGCCTTCTGAACGACATCATGCAAGGTTTGAGGCATCAAAATCCTAACCTTTGCATGAATGCTTACATTAAGGACAAATACAAACTTGGTGACCTTAAATTTCTTGGTATTCAGGTGTGGAGCATACCGAAGTAGCTCCATAAAATGGGCCTCATACTCAAGAACCATACGATCGCCCTATCACAAAGAGTTGAAAACGTTTAGTTGATTCTCAATGAATTCCTCTGATAGATACCTCTCTCAGAACCCTTCCTCGAACAGTTACAATGACACGTCTTCGAAGACCATGTTCAATTGTGGCAGGAGCGACTTCCACCATAGAAGACCACTCCCCTTCAATTGAAAGACCACCATGTAGACCTTCATATTGGAGGTATAGTCACGAAGTGAAAAGCACATCACCATAGTATCCAACCATGACTTAGCGGTTGTGCTGTCCGGGGAACCAAATAACTCAGGAAATTTGACCTTCTCGAGTTCATGGTGAATGCTACCAGTATCGACCAGAGCACGCGGTGGACCCTCAGGGGGTGTCGGCGCCTTGGCCTCATCTATGTCCAAACGACTGATCAGTGCCTCAGACATCTACTGAAAGGACCTCATCATCCCAACCACATCACCCACCTCTATCTGTTCCTTCCCGACAACATGTTCGTCTCTCTAGGGGTTAGACCCCTCATGCGTGGATTCTACTGGGGTCGTCGCACCTCCTCCCCTAGCATCCCGTCGTATTCTTATGCGGGGTCCTCTAATCATGATTACCTGCACGAATACAAATTAAATTAATTAGAAACCTTATAATCAAAATCAAATCAACGAAATTCGTAGCGATCCCAAGTCGCAGGTCAAACATCGCTCTGATACCATATGTAATGACCCCAATCGTTACGACTACATGCGATGGAAAGAAAGTGATTTTTTTTTTTTAAAGAAGGATGGAAATCAACAAAAACAATTAATCAACATGATTGAGGATGAACACAACTTACACATTCAAGAAACAAACAACAACGACTCATCACACTTTCACGTCATGCAACTAGAAGAAACATGCGATAATCAAAGATAGATAAAAACGACTACTCTCCTAACACAAGCAAGACAACGCCTACAAGCTAAAGGACAACATCAACCACCCGACACAATGGCTTCGTCAAACAGTAAATAGAAACATCTATGGAACAAAAATCACAATGCATTAAGGCATTACAGACTAAGAACCAACATCCACTACAATGAACGATACATCCACATCAGGAAGCACAAGACTCTGATCAGGTTATCATTCACCTCTATCAATCAAGGCGCATGATGATCCCCTCATCAGGAATAATTATGTCACCAAGAGATAGGCGTGAAAGTAACCCTGGCCCAACATAACATATCTAGACCAATAACCCAAGAAGAATCCAACACGTTGGGAGACCGAATTAACTGAAAAGAAGACTATACCCACACACCCAAGCAACAACTCGACAAGACACAAGATGACATCACTCAAATTAAATTGCGTAATCTATTAAACGACGTTGCCAACAAACCATAACCATTATTTGTTAAGAAAGATGGCTAAGTGAAAAGGAGTGAACTATTATAATTGTTAATATTATCATAAATGTGACCATAATGTGAACTATTATAAGAACTTAACAAACTAACAATACCCTTGTCAACAAATATACATTGTCCATTAAAATAAGTGAATTACTTAACATTAAAAATGTCAGACAGTTGGATTAGGTTGATGTATAGTTGGTATGGATTGTTGGTTGTCATTGATGTCAACTATTGGAGAGTGATATTGTAGATTGATGACAACCCTTAGTGATTGATGTCAACCCTTGGAGAAAGTTTGGTAGAGAATTTTAGTAACACAAAGTTTTGGGTAATGGACCCAAGTTTTTTTTATGGATAATGGTATGCATTTTGATATATTTTAAGGATATAATATTCTATATGGATAATACATGTGATGCCATTTATGGTGGTATGTGGAATGCCACATAACTCCTCACGGTTTGAGAGTTATGGCCTTACGAAGTTGGAGGACCCTCATATGTTGGCTTGGAGCCCAAAAAGGTCAAATGAGTCAAAGATCTTGCAAAGAATAAGTTATTATTTAAATGAAAGTAAAGTGACAAAGTCAAGAAGAATTATTTAAATAATAAAGTAAAGTGACAAATTCAAGAAGGATTATTTAAATAATAAAGTGAAGTGACAAAATCAAACAAGATTATTTAAATGATAAAGTGAGGTGACAAAGTCAAGGAGGAATGTTTAAATGATAAAGTAATGGAGAAATTTCTAATTATGGAAAGTATTTAACCCTAAAAATGAGGAAAATAGGTTAAGTGACCTAAAAATGGGTTAAGTGACCTAGAAATACGTTAAGTGACCTAGAAATGGGTTAAGTGACCTAGAAGATGGAGAGTATAAATAAGAGGCAAGGATCTCTCATTTTACATCACTTGGGAATATTGAATATCTATAGGTGACTGAGGTAACCAAAGAATATCTAAGCCAAATTTTAGAGGGAAGGTGAAGAAAAGAAGGCCATAATTCAAGGGAGGATAAATTATTTTGATGATGCTTTCTAAGGTATGTTATTTACAGGTCATCTCACCATTTTCGCAATAATTTTTTTATAGAATGATTCAGACATTGAAATTTCTAGGCCATTGAGGAAACATATCCAAGTATATGTGGTAAAAAATTCAGCTTATGGTTCGTTGTATTTTTGGATTTACACTCCATGGAAAATAAGGTTTGTGGCTAGTTTTGAAACTAGTCTAAAACAGGTGTTTCGGGTAAAAACGTCATAAATTATTCATAATAGATCAAAATTGCGTAAGACCAAATGTGTTGGTTAGAGTACAGTCTTTATTATTCATTGTAAAATTTTTAGATCCATTCAACAAATATTCTATGTGGGGAACGCTCTACAAGGTCGCTCTCTAAAATAAGCCAGAATTCAACAAGGTATGTCATTTTTGCTATAACTCCTTTTATGAGAGGTTCCAAGTAGTGAAACGTGGAGGAATTGCACAAAACACACTGAATAAAATTGTATATAATTTTCATATCTTTATTCATTATAGGTACATAGTTATGATTATTTCAAGTTAGGGTTGTTGACTAATCCAAAACTAGTCATGTGAGACTAAATAAAAGTTTGATGAAAATGCTAGTCTCTTGTTGTTAAACTTAAAGAAGGTTTGCAGGTATGTGATCATATACACAAGGTCTATTACATAGTTACAATTCATATTTGGATGATGATATTGGTGAGTGGTTTTGGTTAAGGTACATGCTGGGTACATGGTTGAGACAAGTAGTTGATGAGTTGGCACATACATGAGGTGTATAGTTGATGATGTTCGTACATATTCATGAGTCATAGTTGATGAGCAGTTGATAAATGATTGGTACATACTTAGTACATGGTTGGAGGCACTTTTTAGTAGTATTGTTGACACATGGTTTATGGATGATGGAGCACACTTGTATTGGTATATTATTAGAAGAACATATTAATATTGGTGATGATTACAAGTTGTTGCGTTATGGTTGGTTGATGCAGATCTTTGAGATTTGTATTGGTGATTGATCTTGGTCAGTATATATGACTTGGTTGATAATATTGATGAGACAGGTTGTTGTGATAGGTTGTTTGGGAAGGTTGTTGTGACAGGTTATTTGTATAGGTTTGGTGCATGGTTGATGCACTTGTTCATGGTACAGGTTTTGTACAAGTTTGGTGCATTGTTGATGCAGTTGTTCATGGTATAGGTTTTGTATAGGTTTGGTGCATGGTTGATGCACTTATTCATGGTACATGTTTTGTACAGGTTGATGCATGGTTGATGCACTTGTTTATGGTACAGGTTGATTACAGGTTGATTGGTACAGGTTTACAACAATATATCTCACAGTGATAGTGTGACAGTGGTTCCATCATTCTACTTATACATCAGGGAAGTTCGACAGGGAAAGGATAGGTGGTTGTATCTGGAGAATATAAGGGGTTGTAACCTCCTTCTACTTGTAGCCAGAGAATTGGTGAGTTGGAGCTTCCCTCAGGTTGTAGCTTGAGAAACTAGGGGGTAGGAGCCTCCTTCCAGTTGCCGCTGGAAAAAAAAGGAACTTGGTTCTTCCAATGATGTAATTATTCAAGACATATAAGAAAAATCATTCCATGGTTTTCTCCCACTTTGGGTTTCCACGTAAAAAACTGTTGTATTGTGTATGTGTATAATTGTTGATTTGTGCATTGCTCATTTACTCTACAGTTATTGGATGATAATGCTACATTGCTATAACACTTGGATTATATGGTTAAAAAGGATTAAATTTATTTATTAGTTATTAAACCCCCCTCTCAGTAATCCAACAATTGGTATCAGAGCCGGTTCCTTCAGGAAATAGTTTAACCACTGGAAGGAGATCATGGATTATTCTGAGAATGGAGTACCAATGTTTAATGGTCAGAATGGTTTTAAGTAGGAGATGTGGAGCATAAGGACACAAGTATCTTTATAGGAACAATGACATTATATTTTTCTATCAGTTGTTACAGGATATGATAGTTCAAAAAGAGAAAAGACTGCATCCAAGAAGGAATTGAGGAAGAATAATAAAATAACAATGGATTTCATTCGGGAAGGATTACCTAATTCAGTAAGAGAAAAGGTTGGTAAATGTTCATCAACAAAAGAACTTTGGGATACGTTACATAACATATAATCTTCACCCATCACAGATTCATAAATGTCAAAGAAGATGCATATACAAATGAAGAAGAATTATGTTCACCATGTCAAGCATATTCAGAAGATGAAGAGTACATAATCACTAGAGGTATGTTTTTTTGTTCTAATTGTGAAAAACATGGACATCTTGAAATAGAATTGTAATGCCTCAAATTTCCCATAATTTTTTTTTTATATGGAACATTGATCTACAATTTCATTAACCGATTCATAGTTAAGAAGAGGAACTATTTAATCCCATTATTAATCTCTGTGAGGTATCTTATGACTATCAAACTATGATGTTTCTACCCAGCCTAATATCACTTTGAATAGAAATCTTAAATGAATAACTCTCT
>ML779399.1:616333-636581 GCA_009831015.1 Picea engelmannii
TAATCTCTCCTTTAAACATGAGCTACTATACTTGCACGCAAATATATCTCATTTTTCCTTGGAACAAAATTTGTATACCACATATAAAGTAACGGGGTCATGATTATAACCCTTAGTAGAACATAAGTGGCTTAACATAAGATACTTGGCATCATTTGGTATGGTCGAAATCATCAAATGGATTCCCTTGTGGATTACTGGTGGTTAGTGATCTTCCAGTCACCATTTACATAAAGGTTTGGTTAACGAAATCCCACACTAATCCTCGTTTAACTCTGTCTTAACTAAGCGATGTCTCAACGAAGTCTCATTTGAATGGTATGTTAACTGAAACAAAAATAGTTGGAGTTAACATGTTCCAACTAGTCGTGTCATGAAGGGACGACTCTTAACTTCACGATTCTTGATATGAGGAGAAGGGTTTCTTGTCAGATAGGAGTTAAAGCTTTAAACCTGCTATTAATGGAAGTCTTGTGTGTGCGAGTATTGATGGTTTTCACCTGACCCCTCCTCCAATCTAGTCGTGCCAACTCTGCCCCATCACATGGCCAGGTCTGACCATTCGTACCCTCAACATTTACTTCACGTAGTAAGAGCTCCTGTAAGGTTAAGTGAGTTTTTCTTTGTCATTTGTGGAGTCCTCCAAAATGGCTTTGCATTTTATTTCTCAGTGGGAAGGCTGTCGACTTCGATGATATTTCCAAGTGGAATCAGGCATCATTATCCATCCTCCCTGGTAATTTTACGATGCTACTATAATCTAAATAATAAAGTGGAACCTTGGAATTTCATTACAGTGGAATAAACCCTCGTACTGTGACTCTTATTATGACTTTAAATTTTGTTTCCCTATTATCGTTACTCTTTGTAACTTCCTGGATTGTTCTTGCTCCTGTATAATTAGATTATTTTGTTGTTTCATCCTCAATCTCTCTGAAAGGACTTGGCATTACACCTCCTTTTTTCTGATTTAAATAATTTTCACTTGCATAGTTTTTTCGTGTGTACTTCAATATTAGGGTTTCATTATTTTCCCTATTATCGTTATTCTTTATGGTCCCTCTGTTGATATACCTTGACGCATGGTATTGAAATTCTGCAAGGTTACACGGGGTTCTAGTCTGGAGTTTGAAGGTCCACACTGTATAATGCATATTACTTTATGTTTCCTAAAAAAAGGGCAGAACCCACCCTTCTGCAGTTTCATCGGGCCCTTAATTGGTGCTTACAAATATAATGTTTCCTCAAAGATTAATGTATTCCTATTCGGCATCAAATAAAATGGGTAATATGTGCTCTGAACAGTTCATTTGGGAAATTCCATATCGCATATAATATTTGAGTTTGTAAAACTTATTGTATTAAGCATGTTTCCTACTGTTATTATCGTTGTCTGTGGATAGTATACACCATTTGAAGTTTGGTAAATTCAATAAGAAGGTTAACTATGTATTTAGCATTGATTAAAAATACCCTTTTCAATGTAGCCAGTCGGTTCATAGTCGGTTTTGGTATCAACAATTCGTATAGCATTTGATTCTATGTGTAACATTTGCATGATGCCTTCATCCCGCTCGCATGTCATGACTTATGCAATTCATATTTTAAATGTTAAAATTGTTTGTTCATTTCTTTTCATAATGAAAATGATTTATACAATTTTTGAACCAACACTAATGATGGGACCTTGTTGTTGTGAGGGTACCCATCAAGAATTCCTTGTACCATCCTTCCCTCAGCCTGGGACATCTACCCAACCAAAACGCGACAAGGGGATGACATCATATCTACAAGTCATAAGTTAAGTGCCACTCTGATTTAAACTCTTTCTGTCATTTATCATTCTGTTGAAATTTTTTCATTCGTCTTTCTTCTGTTGTATTTTACTAATATTAACTTACAATCCCTTGTAGGGACTTCGGCCATACACAAATCTGGATGCAGGCTCCTGCCAATTGCGCAAAAGGTATTTGGGTTTCATTTCTCCACTCTTAAAGGAGTACCCTAGGTTTTTTAAGGACTGATACGATTCTAAAACCATAAGGTTAGCATCATGGGGAAAGACTCCATTCAAAATATAGTCCATTCTTTTAGCTCTGTATCTTGGAATTTAACGGAAGGAATAAGGATCATAAACGTATTACTGTGTAACTGATTAAATCGCATAATTAGAATATGGCTGTATTTTTAAAAGTTGTATATTCGATGTTAGGGTGGAAATACGAACAATCAATCCTTGTAGAGAAATAGATCTGTTATATGAGTGATTCTGCAATGGATATCAGCATGCATCTATGAACAATTATTCTTTCTTGACTCTTTTCTTTGGATCTTATGGAGAAATTCAATGATTTCTTGTTTAGTCTAATAGATTTACTCTTTTTGCATTATCTCAGATTCTCATTTATTATCTGTTAGCCTGTTCATTTACCTTTAAAAATAATTTCCTTTCTAGGTCTCTCATTTCAATTTTTCATACTATTTACTTTCCGTCATTGTATATTCCAGAAATTTCGCTAATACTTAGTTAGACCGTTGTCTTCTATTGTATTCTAAAATCTATTGGTCCTACAGTCTGAACCTACAGTCATGCATTGTATGGAATTAAGCTTATGTATTTCCGAAGATTTATATTCCTTTAAATCGAATCTCAATGAAATAGAAAGTAGAATATCAAACTTTTGTGCAGGCATATATATATATATATATATATATATATATATATATATATAACTCTATATGAATATTCAATGTTATCCTTACCTTACATCGATATTATGTGAGTGTTATGACTCTGTATAATTCTTTATAGTAAGATACGAGTGTATAATTACTTTCTATTATTGTACTTATATAAACACATGATTTATACTATCCGAAAATAGATTCATATTGACTTTGTTTTAAGCTAGAAACATTCCAGTGTGCTCACATAATTCTGATTCTACTCAAAAATTTGGATGTACAGGTAGTTTTTTTTAATCGAAGTATAAAATTAACCTGGTAGGGGGTTTATCCTACGTTTGTTCCCAACCATTCGTAATTTAACTCTCAGCCATAATTCACATAGTATTGTGTTATCTCTACTCTTTCAGTCATTTAAATAAAAACAATTCTTAATTAAAAGGAAATTCAACAGAAATAATTCACCTAGTAATATATAGATGTATTCTGACAGTCATTTAAAAACAAGAGATATCTAACCACAAATGACTAGATGAACATATCTTAACCATTTTTCTGAAAGACAAAGGGAACATCCACGTTCCTCCCAACCTTAGAACAGAACAATCAATGCCACTTGCTCCATTCACCCCCTAGCTTGACCATGAATCCATGAGGGAAAACTTAGAACTCCCCTCAGCAATAGTCCTTCCACTTCAACAACTTCTCCTTGCCTCACACTCAAAAAACCAGTGTTCATAGAAGCAAGAGATAATTATCCTTTTCCCAGCATACTTGGCCGCATCCTACCTCCTCTCATATGCTATATATCGAAAGCCATTTTTTCCTAGGTCTTTTTCCCCCTTGGGAATTTTTGCAGCTTTCCAAATCCCTGATTTTTAGGGGCTGTCAATGGCCAAATTCTTGATTTTCCACTTGTCACTTTCATCCCTGAGGTAGTTCCAACATGTTCCCCTCTCATGGAGTCATGGTAAGCTGATTTTAACATGGTTGTTCCATTTGTCCATCAATAATAATTATAAAATATTTTTTTTCAAACAAGTGTCATAGTCAAATAGTTAGTTAGGTCAAATCAGATATCTTCCCAACAGTCATAATCATTAATTACAATTAACTAAATTTGAAATTCGAAATTGCCATAAATGGAAAAAAAAATCCAATTTCAAATTTACGAAAAACAGAAATAATTTCCTAAGAAATTTCAAACTTAAAAATAATTTATTTTTGGGGATGTCACATCCTTTCCCCCTTCAATAAAACACTTTCCTCAGTGTTCATTCCTTTCTTGGAATACAATTGGATGAGATTTATGCAAATCTCCCTCCAATTCCCAAGTGGCCTCCTCAGGGATAAAGTGCTTCCATTGCAATTTTACCTAGGAGACGACTCTATTCCGAAGTGTTATTTTTCTATGGTCCAGAATGCGTAAAGGTTCCTCTTGGAACTCTCCTTCTTGTTCCACCTACACCAAGTTCCAATCAATCATATGAGTAGGGTCATGAACACAATTCTTTAACAAAGAAACATGAAACATATTATGAATTTTTAGATTGGCGAGAAGTGCAAGTTGGTATGCTACAGGTCCAATTCGAGCTAAGATCTTGAAAGGCCCACAAAACCTGGGTGCCAACTTGGCATAGTTCCCTATCTTTTGTGAACTTTTCCAGGATTTGAATTTTAAATAGACATGGTCTCCCACTTGAAATTCCAAGTGTCTTATTTTATGGTCCGAATAACTTTTATGTCTGTCCTGTGCCTCTTTTAAGTTTTGTTGTACTTTTCTTACCGCGCTCTCCATTTCCTGGAGCATCTCTGGTCCAACCATGATTCTGTCAACTGGGTTATCCCAGCTGATTGGAGTTTTACACTTTATGACATACAGTACTTTGAAAGGGATCATCTTAGATGAAGTTTGGTACCCATTGTTGTATGCAAATTCTACCAAGTGTAGGTAGTCTTCCCACTTGCTTGGTTTTGTTCTTATGTACATGCATAGAATATCTTCTACAATTTGGTTTTTTCATTCAGTTTGACCATCTGTTTGTGGATGATAAATTGTGCTAAAATTCAAGTTAGTATTTAACCCTGCAAACAATTCTTTCCAAAAAGCAAATGTAAATTTTACGTCTCTATCTGAAATCACCATTTTAGGAATACCATGCAGTCTAAAAAATTATTTCATGAATATTTCAGCGATGTTAATAGATTTAAAAGTAGACTTTACAGGAATAAAGTGTGCAGACTTACTAAGCTTATTGATTACCACCATAATTGAATCATTATGTTTTTGGATTCTAGTCAAACCTATAATAAAGTCCAGCGATATAGTCTCCCATTTCCATTCTAGCACAGGTAAGGGCTACAACATGTTGGCTGGATGCTGGTGTTCATCTTTTACCTGCTAACAATCTTGACACTTAGCTAGGTATTATGTTGTTTCTCCCTTCATATTAGGCCAATAAAATAACTTTCTTAGTGTTGTTATCATGTTTTGGTATCCTTGATGACCATAATAGGGTTTCTTATGAACTTCATCCAAAACTGTTAACTTCAACTCTACCAAATCTGGTATGTATATTCTGTTTTTAAATCATAGTAGACCATTTTTGTCCACACTCGTATCTGCTTTATCTGAATTTTTTGTAGTGTTCTGAAATTTTGCCATTGTTTTAGTGTAATTTTTGTCATTATTACCTACAATCTTTATCCTCTGTTCAAAATCGTTTTATGTCCTGCTAATGTTTATTTCAAACAACCCATGAACTCTTCTACTTAAGGCATCAACTACCTTGTTTTCCTTACCCTTGATATGTCTTACCTCAAAGTCAAATTCACTCAAGAATTCTAGCCATCTTTCTTGCCTTGCATTAAGGTCTAACTATTAAACAAAAAATTCACACCGCTTTTGTCATTCAATAACATAAACTTTCTTCCCATTATGTAGTGCCACCACATCTTTAAGGCGTGTATAACAACTACCAACTCTAAGTCATGAGTGACGTAGTTTCATTCATGTTCCTTTAGTTTTTGGGACTCATAACAAATAGCATGCCCTTCTCGAGTTAGGACACCACCTAGTCCTTCTTTACTCGCGTCTACACAGATAGTGGAGTCTTTGTCTGGATATGCTACCTTTAAAATGGGTGTGGTCGTTAATAATTATTTTAACTTATTAAAATTGTCTTGACATTTCTGTGACTAGTTAAACTTGGTTCCCTTCTTTTGTAGTGATGTGATAGGGTATGCAATTTTGGAAAATCCCTCTATAAATCTGCAGTAATATCCGGTGATTCCCATGAACCACCAAATGTCCTCTATGTCCTTAGGGATCGGCCATTCTGTGATGGATTTTATTTTCTCAGGATTGACTGTAATGCCTTCTACATAAATTACATGTCCTAGGTATTGTATTTTCTTCTGATAAAAGTCACATTTATCGAATTTAGCATACAGTTTGTGCTTCCTTAAAGTTTGCAGAACTATCCTTAAGTTCTCTACGTGTTCTTCTTATGTTTTTGAATATACTAGAATGTTGTTAATAAATACCAACACAAACTTGTCCAAGTACCGACTGAAAATATTGTTCATCAAACACATAAATGTGGTTTTTGCGTTTATAAGTCCAAATGGTATAACAACAAATATGTAATGTCCATATATCATTCAGAATGTTGTTTTACTTATGTCCTCATCTTTTATCCTAACCTGGTGATAACCAAATCGTAAGTCCAATTTTGAGAAAATCTTTGCCCCACCTACTTGATCGAACAGATCATTTATCCTAGCTAAGGGGTATTTGTTCTTAGTAGTCATTTTGTTTAATTGTCTATAATCGATGCATAATATCATAGTTTTGTATTTATTTTTCACAAAGAGGACTGGTGCTCCCCATGGTGGAACACTCGGTCTGATATATTCTTTGTCCAATAATTCCTGTAGTTGAATTTTTAGTTATGTTAATTCCAACAAACTCATTCGGTAAGGTTGTTTCGAGATAGGGGCTGAACCAGGGAGTAGGTTGATAGAAAAGTCTATCCCCCTCCTTAGGGGTAATTTAGGTATATCATCAACAAACACATCTCTGAAATCATGCAAAATGACAAAATCCTCCAAGTTAGGTTTATATTCTTTTTCTAATAGGTTTGTTACTTGGATGACATAAACTTGACAACCCCTTCTCAGGCATTTCTTGAATTGCATTGCTTAAATCTGTCTAACTGAGATTGGTTTTTGTATACCTTGAATTGTCCTAGCACTGCCATTTTCATCTTTATACTTAAGTGATTTTACATAGCAATCTAACACTACTTTATGTCTTTCTAACCAATCCATTATGATAATTACATCATAATATCCGAATGGTAGGATGTTCAGATTTGTGTTTATGTTTTGACCGCTTAAACTAAACTCATAATCAGAAATAAAGTCGACAACTTTTCTTTTCGTTCTTGTTGCTAGTTGTACCAGCCAAGATTTTGCTTGTCTTGTTTTCTTAAGTTTATTTGACTCCACTATACTAGGAGTGATATAACTTAATGTAGCTCTAGGATCAATTAAAACAGAAATTCGAGTGTTATTAACTTTACCTTCAATTTCCACCACAGAGAACTGGTGGTTATCTTGCTAATCATCCATGACTACATTTATCCGCTGCAAGCTTCTGCCCACATATCCCATCGTAGAGGCTTCCTGAAGGTTGTGAACCGTAGTTTTGGCTTCTGAAGTCTAACGTGGATAGTTCTTCCTTAAGTGAGGTTCTCCACATTCCCAACATTTTAATGGTTCATGGGGGTTGTCCCCAAACTTCTTTATTCCTAGATTCATTAGTTTACCGCCTCCTTCGGTGTTTGGATTGTAGGAGTGAAAATATTTCCTTGGAAAACTTTTTTCGGTGTTCCAATGAGGAGCTAGATGATAGCCCTTCTTCCATTGGTTCATTCGGTCTTGTTTCTTGTCTTTCCAAGCCTTGGGAAATTATGACCATTGTTTGTATTGGTCGTAACACATTCGGGCTTTATTGAATACTTCACTCAAGGAATTGGGGTTATCAAATTAGATTCTATCCTTGTAGGACTGTGGTAAACAGCTTAGGAACCATTGTATTTTCACTTTATCCTCTCGGATATAAGGTACGAACCTTAGTAATTCCCAGAATTTGTTTATCAAATCTTCCATAGCCATTTGACCGAGTCGTAGCTCATAAAATTCTTTGGTTTTTATTTCATAGTAACCTTTAGATAGGTATTGTTTCTTAAAGTATTTCTTAAAGTCCGACCATTCCATTTCCTTTAAACCCTTGGCCAACTTCAGGTCTTGCCACCAAATGTTGGCTTTCCCTTTCAGATTATAGATGGCCATTCTGACCTTCATATTGTTGGAATAGTTGTATATCTAGAAATACTTCTTGATGTTTAATAACCATGCTTCATATTCCTCCCCTGTTCTAGATTCCCCATCAAAGGTAGATGGTTTGATTTTCTTGAACTCTCCCTCAAGGTGATCCACCTGTTTCCTTTTTCTTTTTTTCCTTTTTTTATCTTCAGTTGAAGGTGAACCTTCAGATGACTTGTCCCCCTTCTCAACTTTAGGACCAGAGTTCTTGGAGGACCTTTTACTGACCTCTTCTTCATGGTTATCTTCCTTTGGGGTTTTCTTTGTCACTATACTTCGCAACAAGACTTCATTTATTTCTTGTTGTTCCTACTGTGTTTTTTTCAATTTCTCATTGTCTCCTTTGAAAACTTGCAACTCAACAATGAGATTTCTCATCGTCTCCAGAACTTCGGTAGGTGAGCTCTCGTCACTGTTATCTCTCTAATATTTAGGAGGTATTTGTCTTGGGTTCTCCCCAAGTCCGATTTATACCTCATCCTGGGCTACCATGATTACACAGAATACATTGTTTTCTGTTTTGTAACAATAGTTGTTTTTGTTATATTTTTCATAACCAGAAAAAAAAAATGCTAAGTAAAATATTTTGGCCCTACTCAAGGTCCAAGTGTTGTAACCTCTTCTCTGATATCATATGTAATGTACCTCAAATTTTCCATAAAAAAAAAATTCTATGGAACATTGATCTACAATTTCATTAACCGATTCATAGTTAAGAAGAGGAACTATGTAATCCCATTATTAATCTTTGTGAGGTATCTTATGACTATCAAACTATGACATTTCTGCCGAGCCTAATCTCACTTTGAATAAAAATATTAAATGAATAACTCTCTATAATTCTAACAATTTCCTTCAGACCCAAACTTATTCTAATACTCACACACACACACACACACACACACACACACACACACACACACACACACACACACACACACACACACACATATCAGACTTAGGACTTATTGTCCTAGTCTCTCCTTTAAACGTGAGCTACTATAGTTGCGTTCAAGTCTATCTCATTTTACTTTGGAACAAAATTCGTATACCACATATAAAGTAACGGGGTCAGGATTATACCCCTTAGTAGCATATAAGTGGGTTAACATAAGATACTTAGCATCATTGGTATGGTCCAAATCACCAAACAAATTCCCTTATGGATTACTGGTGGTTAGTGATCTTCCAGCCACCATTTACATAAAGGTTTGGGTAACAAAATCCCACACTAATCCTCGTTTAAATATGTCTTAACTAAGTGATGTCTCAACGAAGCCTCAGTTGAACGATATGTTAACTGAAACAAAAACAGTTGGAGTTAATGTGTTCCAACTAGTTGTGTCATGAAGGGACGACTCTTAACTTTGCGATTCTTGATATGAGGAGAAGGGTTTCTTTTCAGATAGGAGTTAAAGCTCTGAACCTGCTATTAATGGAGGTCATGTGTGTGCGAGTATTGATGGTTTTCACCAGACCCCTCCTCCAATATAGTCATGCCAACTCTGCCCCATCACATGGCTAGGGCTGACCATTCATACCCTTAGCATTTACTTTGCATAGTAAGAGCTCTTGTAAGGTTAAGTGCTTTTTTCTTTGTCATTTGTGCAGTCCTCCAAAATGGCTCTACATTTTCTTTCTTAGCGGGAAGGCTGTCGACATGGATGATCTTGCCTGGTGGAAGAAGACATCATTATTCATCCTCCCTAGTAAATTTATGATGCTATTGTAATCTAAATAATAGAGTGGAACCTCAGAATGTCATTACAGTGGAAGAAACCCTCGTACTGTGACTCTTATTATGACTTTAAATTTTGTTTCCCTATTATTGTTTTTCTTTGTAACTTCTTGGATTGTTCCCGCTCCTAGACAATTAGATTATTTTGTTCTTTCATCCTCAATCTCTCTGAAAGGACTCGACATTCCACCTCCTTATTTCCGATTTAAAGAATTTGCACCTGCATAGTTTTTTCATGTGTACTTCAATCTTAGGGTTTTGTTATTTTCCCTATTATCGTTATTCTTTATAGTCCCTCTGTTAATATGCCTTGAAGCCTAGTATTGAACTTTTGCGAGGTTACGCAAGGTTATAGTTTGGAGTTTGAAGGTTCACAGTGTATCATTCATATTACTTTACGTTTCCTAAAAAAAAATACAGAACCCGCCCTTTTGCAATTTCATTGGGCCCTTAACTGGTCCTTACAAATATAATGTTTCCTCAAAGATTAATGTATTCCTATTCGGCATCAAAGAAAATGGGTAATTTGTGCTTCGAACAGTTCGTTTGGGAAATTCCCTACAACATATAATATTTGATTTTGTAAAACTTCTTGGATTAAGAATGTTTTCTACTATTATTATCATTGTTTGTGGATAGTGTACACCATTTGAATCCTGGTAAATTTAGTAAGAAGTTTAACTCTATATTTAGCATTGATTAAAAATACCCTTTTCAATGTAGACAGTCGGTTCATAGTAGGTTTTTGTATCAACAGTTCATATAGCATTTTATTCTGTGTGTAACATTTTCACGATGCCTTCGGCCTGCTCACGTGACATGATTTATGCAATTCATATTTTAAATGTTAGAACTGTTTTTTCATTTATTTTCATAAAGAAAATTATTTATACACTTTTGGTACCACCACTAATGGGGACCCTATTGTTACAAGGGTACCCATCAGGAAGTCCTTGGACCATCCTTCCCTCGGCCTGGGACATCTACCCAACCAAAACGCCACAAGGGGATGACATCAGATCTACAAGTCATAAGTTAAGTGCCACTCTGATTTAAACTCTTTCTTTCATTTATCATTCTGTTGAAAGTTTTTCATTCGTATTTATTCTATTGCATTTTACTAATATTAACTTGCAATCCCTTGGAGGGACTTTGTCCATACACAAATCTGGATGCAGACTCGCGCCAATTGCGTAAAAGGTATTCGGGTTTTATTTCTCCACTCTTAAAGGAGTACCCTAGGTTTTCTAAGGACTGATATGATTCTAAAACCAAAAGGTTAACATCGTGGTGAAAGACTCCATTCAAAAGATAGTCCATTCTTTTAGCTCTGTATCTTTGAATTTAATGAAAGGCATAAGGATCATAACCTTATTACAGTGTAACTGATTAAATCGCATAATTAGAATATCGTTGTATTTTAAAAAGTTGTATATTCAATGTTAGGGTGGAAATACGAACAATCAATCCTTATAGAGAAATAGATCTGTTATATGAGTGATTCTGGAATGGATATCAACGTGCATCTATGAACAATTATTTTGTCTTGACTCTTTTATTTGGATCTTATGGAGAAATTCGACGATTTCTTGTTTAGTCTGGTAGCTTTACTCTTTTTTCATTATCTCAGATTCTCATTTATTATCTATTAGCCTATTCATTTACCTTTAAAAATAATTTCCTTTCCAGGTCTCTCATTTCGATTTTGCATACTATTTACTTTTGCGTCATTGTATATTCCAGATATTCCACTAATACTTAGTTAGACCGTTGTCTTCTATTGTATTCAAAAATGTCGGTCCTACAGTATGAACCTACAGTCATGCATTGTATGGAATTAAGCTTACGTATTTCCGAAGATTTATATTCCTTTAAATCGAATCTCAACGAAATAGAAAGATAGAATATCAAAATTCAGTGAAGGCATATATGTATATATTTATACATATACATATATATATATATATATATATATATATATATATATATATATTCAATGTTATCCTTACCTTACATCGATATTATGTGAGTGTTATGACTCTATATAATTCTTTACAATAAGATACGAGTGTATAATTACTTTCTATTCTTGTACTTATATAAACACATGATTTATACTATCCGAAAATAGATTCAAAATAATTTTTTTATTAAGCTAGAAACATTCCAGCATGCTCGCATAATTCCGATTCTACTCAAAAAATTGGATGTTTTGGCAGTTTTTTTTAATCGAAGTATAAAATTAAACTGGCAGGGGGTTTATCCTACATTTGTTCCCAACCATTCGTAGTTTAACTCTCAGCCATAATTAACACAGTATTGTGTTAGCTCTACTCTTTCAGTCATTTAAATCAAAATGATTCTTAATTAAAAGGAAATTCAACAAAAATAATTCACCCAGTAATATATAGATGTATTCTGACAGCCATTTAAAAACAATAGATATATAACTAGAAAAGAGTAGATGAACATATCTGAACCAGTTTGTTGAAATACAAAGGGAATAGCCACGTTCCTCCCAACCTTAGAATGGAACATCCAATGTCACTTGCTCTATTCACCCCCTAGCCTGACCATGAATCCATGAGGGCAAACTTAGAACTCCCCTTAGCAATAGTCCATCTGCTTCAACAACTTCTCCTTGCCTCACACTTAGAAAATCAGTGTTCATAGAAACAAGAGATAATTATCCTTTTCCTAGCATACTCAGTCGCATCCTACCTCCTCTCATATGCTATATATCCAAAGCCAATTTTGCCTAGGTCTTTTTCCCCCTTGGTAATTTTCGCAACTTTCCAAATCCCTGATTTGTAGGGGCTACCAATGGCCAAATTCTTGATTTTCCACTTGTCACATTCAACCCTGAGTTAGTTCCAACATGTTCCCCTCTCACGGAGTCATGGTCAACTAATTTTAACATGGCTATTCCATTTGTCCATCAACAATAATTATAAAATATTTTGTTTCATACAAGTGTCATAGTCAAATAGTTAGTTGTGTCAAATCAGATATCTGCCCAACATTCATAATCATCAATTCTAATTAACTAAATTTGAAATTCGTAATTGCCATAAATGGAAAACAATTTCCAATTTTGAATTTACCAAAAACGGAAATAATTTCCTAAGAAATTTCAAACTTAAAAATAATTTATTTTTGGGGATGTTACGAGAATGCCATGAAGGAAATGAGACGGAAAAACTAATTGAAAAGGAACACAATTATGAAGAAGAATTGATTAGTGCTTTAGATGAACTAAGAGAAGAAAACAATTCACTCAAGAAATAATTGATGAAACAAAAGGAAAGTGTTTACAGTTTTGAAGAATCCCAACAGGTCATCGAGAAATTAAGAATTCATCTAGAAGAATCTAGAAAGATCGAAGAAAATCTTGACTATCAAAAGCAGTGTTTGGAAACCAACATAGCAGCACAAAAGGAAGAAGCAGAAATGAGAGAGAAGATATTGACAAATCATCTTAAGGAAATAACTAACGATCTAAACCAGCTTGAGGTAGAGTTTGGTAAGGAAGAGAAAGGACTTGAAGAATAAATAATCACATTAAAAAATCATCTTGAAGAAGCAAAAAGAACAGAAGAAGTCATGAAGTCTCAGATAATGAAGAAAAAAAAAGAGGTTCAAAATCTTGAAGAAGAAGTTGTCACATTCAGAATTAAAATCATCAAGCTCAACAAGAATGTTGAACAGAAAGAAACATCCACATTAGTTATAGAGAATGAAGAGAAGCACTCTAGGTTGCTAGAAAAGAAGAATGAAGAAAGTAGAAAGAGTTATGCAGAAGTACTCAAAGGAAGGAATCATGGTCAACCAGAATCTAAGAAAACTATTGAAGATACATATTCAAGAAGACCATCCATTTTCAATCCACAAATAATCTTCAATCGTGATAATGATCAGTCAAGGAAAAAATTCAGAAGGACTACGCCACAAAGAAGATCATTCACTCCCAAGTATGCAAATTTATTTTATGGTCAATTTTTTTAATGTATTAACTTTGGACATAAGGTTGCATATTGCAGGGATTATAAATGAAATGTTCAAGAAAGAAGTGCCTATGTGGTCTCACGTAACATTGAGTGTTACAAATGTCATAACTATGGACACATAGCTAGTGATTGTATAATCATGATCGATACTTCCATGAAAGAGAATACTGATATCAGATATAAGAAAGTATGGATATGAAAACAGGAAGAAAACTTGAGCAAAGATCAGGTACCAGAGATCACAAGATTAAAAATAAAATGAGATGAAGAAAATTCTACAGAGAAAAAGAAAGATGTCAGATACGGAAAGGTTCGAAAAATAACTGAAATAAAGGAAGGACAGGTAAATAAGGAATAGGTTCAAGATATTGTACTTCCAGGCATTGTAGTGAAAGATGAATCCACAGATAGAAAGAAAGAAGTCATAGCTTAGAGAGATAATGAATCTACTAATGAAGATGATGATGAATCTACGAATGAAGATGATGATGAATACACATCTAAGTAGGAATTGTTCTGAGCCATCTGACATAGAGACTCCGAAGTAATATGAATATTAGACAGAGGGAGTCTATGTGATAGTTGTGATAGACCAAAGAACGATCCTTCGAGAATATTGCATAGTTTGAGAAGATAGATTCAGAGAAATCAGTTAACAGAAGTACCGTTTGATAGATTAATCAAGACTTCATGATAGTATAGTGATAAATGGGTTAGCCTTATGGACAATTGTGCAAGCAGAGTCTTGGACAATATGGATAGAGATGGATTTGTAAGAAAACCTAGCAGGTTTGGATAGATATATGATAGTGGAAGAGAGAATGGATTCATAGAGTGGTTCAGAGACTGGTTCAGAGACAAAGGAACCTTATCATAATGGATGATAATTACATGGGAAATGCCTCAAACAATGCTAATGGATTCCAAATTGAAAGATATTTTTTGGACACATGCAGTTCATACATCAGTTCACATTCAAAACAGAGTAATGCTCATAAACAACAATGAAAAAAATCCCTATAAACTATGGAAAGGAGGCACAAACAACAACCTCTACATTAAGATATGTTAAAGAAACCAAGGAATTGTTTCTCAAACCAAGTATATCGGAGAAATGCTACAGAGGTTCAGAATGGAAGATTGCAAACCAGTTACCACTCCTATGCAAACCAGTTGCAAGTTGAGCAAAGATGATGATTCAAGGTCTACATACCAAAGGCAATACAGTTCAATGATTGGCAGCTTACTATATGTGACATCATCCAGACCAGATGTAATGAAAGTAGTTGGACAGGTGGCATGATTTCAAGAAGCACCAAAGGAATCACATGTATTAGCAGTGAAGATGATTTTCAGATTTCTCAAAGGAACAAAAGATTTTGTATTATGGTATCCAAAAGGAAAGGATCTATCACTTGTTGCCTACACAGATGCAGATTTAGTAGGTTGCATTGATGACCGATGAAACACCAATGGAACAACATTCTACTTGGGTGAGTGCTTAGTATCATGTCTAAGCAAGAAACAATCATGAATATACTTATCTACATATGAGTCATAGTATATTGCAACAACAACATGTTGTACACAGATTCTATGGATTAAACAAACTTTGATAGATATACAGGTTGAGTATGATGAGCCCATTCCAATCTATTGTGATAATACAAGTGCCATCAGTATCTCAAAAAACTTGGTGATGCACTTCAAGACGAAGCACAATCCAATCAAGTATCACTTTCTACAGGAACAGGTTGCAGAGAATAACATTAGAGTTGAATATGTGGGAACAAAAGAACAAGTGGCATACATCTTTACAAAACCGCTTCCACGGGAAGCCCTTGAGTATCTTTCCCAGAGACTAGGAGTAATTTATACTCCAAAATGAATTCTTTTGAATTCTTATCTTATATGTCTTAGATGTACACGAGGAAGCACCATAAATAAGACAAAGGGGGGGAGTTTTATTAGATGCAAAGGTAAATTCTTGGAGAGAGAGAATAAAAGAATGTTTCCAAGGGGAGCGATTGTCACAAGGGAAGAATGAGCGATATGAATTCAGAGTGATACCCTTTGTCAAAGGGGGAGATATTATTCATATGAAGGGAAATAGAGTAATTAGAAGATTATAAACACAAATAAAAATCAAAGGCACGTAGACAGGGGGAGAAACCCCAAGGAGAGTTCAGTTAGGGGGAGCAGTCCTAAAGGGAAATACCCTTTGCCATTGATGTCAAAGGGGGAGTGATAGAAACATTGATAAAGAGTATAAGAATGAATGTTATCATGACTAAGTGTTTCCATCAATGTTGGTGTTGTCATCAATACCAAAGGGGGAGTTTGTCAGATAGTTGGCTTAGGTTGATGGATAGTTGGTATGTATTGTTGGTTGTCATTGATGTCAACTATTGGAGAGTGATATTGTAGATTGATTTCAACCCTTAGTGATTGATGTCAACCCTTGGAGAAAGTCTGGTAGCGAATTTCGGTATCACAAAGGTTTGGGTAATGGACCCAAGTTTGTTTGATGGATAATGGTATGAGTTTTGATATATTTGAAGGAAATAATATTCTAAATGGCTATCACATGTGATGCCATTTATGGTGGTATGTGGAAGGTCACATAACTCTTCACGGTTTGAGAGTTATGGCCTTACGAAGTTGGAGGACCCTCATATGTTGGCTTGAAGCCCCAAAAGTTCAAAGAAGTCAAAGATCTTGCAAAGAATAAATTATTATTTAAATGATAAATTCAAGTGACAAAGTCAAAAAGGATTATTTAAATAATAAAGTAAAGTGACAAAGTCAAGAAGGATTATTTAAATAATAAAGTGAAGTGACAAAATCAAAGAAGATTATTTAAATGATAAAGTGATGTGACAAAGTCAAGGAGGAATGTTTAAATGATAAAGTAATGGAGAACTTTCTAATTATGGAAAGTGGTTAACCCTAAAAATGAGGAAAATAGCTTAAGTGACCTAGAAATGGGTTAAGTGACCTAGAAATGGGTTAAGTGACCTAGAAATATGTTAAGTGACCTAGAAATGGGTTAAGTGACCTAGAAGATGGAGAGTATAAATAAGAAGCAAGGATCTCTCATTTTACATCACACTTGAGAATATTGAATAAATATAGGTGATTGAGGTAACCAAATCATATATAAGTCAAATTTCATAGGGAAGGTGAAGAAAAGAAGGTCAGAATTAAAGGGAGGATAAATTATTTTGATGATGCTTTCAAAGGTATGTTATTTACAGGTCGTCTCACCATTTTCACAATAATTTTTTTTCTAGAATGATTCAGACCGTGAAATTCCTAGGCCATTGTAGAAACATACCCAAGTATCTGTGGTAAAAAATTGGTCAGTGTATATTTGGAGTTACACTCCATGGAAAAAAGGGTTTGTGGCTACCCCTGAAACTAGCCTAAAACATGTGTTTCGGGTAAAAAAATCATAAATTATTCATACCATATCCAAATTCCATAAGACCAAATGTGTTGTTTAGAGTACATTCTGTAGTATTTTTTGTAACATTTTAAGATCCATTCAATAAATATTCCGTGTGGGGCACGCTCTACAAGGTTGCTCTCTAGAATAAGCTAAAATTCAACAAGGTATGTTTTTTTTTCTATAAATCCTTTTCTGAGAGGTTCCAAGTAGTGACACTTAGAGGAATTGCATAAAACACACTAAAGAACATTGTGTATCATTTTCATATTTTTATTCATTACAGGTACATAGTTATTATTATTTCAAGTTAGGGTTGTTGACTAGTAAAAATCTAGTCATGTGAAACTAAAGAAAATTTTGATGAAAATGATAGTCTCTTGTTGTTAAAGTTAAGGAAGGTTTGTAGGTATGTGATCATATACACGAGTTCTATTACAAATTTACAAATCATATTTGGATGATGATATTGATGAGTGCTTTTGGTTGAGGTGCATGTTCAGTACATGGTTGAGACAAGTATTGATGAGTTGGCACATACATGAGGTGTATAGTTGATGATGTTGGTACATCTTGATGGGTCATAGTTGATGAGTAGTTGATACATGATTGGTACATACTTGGTACATGGTTGGAGGCACTTGTTAGTAGTATTGTTGACACATGGTTTATGGATGATGTAGCATACTTGTATTGGTATATTATTAGAAGCACATATTAATCTTGGTGATGATTATGAGTTGTTGTGTTATGGTTAGTTGATGCACATCTTTGAGAGTTGTCTTGTTGATTGATATTGGTGAGTAGATTTGATTTGGTTCATAAGATTGATGAGACAGATCGTTGTGATAGGTTGTTTGGGCAGGTTGTTGTGACAAGTTATTTGTTAAGGTTTGGTGCATGGTTGATGCACTTATTCATGGTACAGGTTTTGTACGGGTTTTGTGCATGGTTGATGCACTTGTTCATGGTACATGTTTGTACAGGTTGGTGCATGGTTGATGCACTTGTTTATGGTACAGTTTGATTACAGGTTGATTGATACAGGTTTACAACAATATATCTCACAGTAATAGTGTGACATTGGTTCCATAATTCTACTTATACGTCAGGGCGGTTGGACGAGGTAAGGAAAGGTGGTTGTAGCCAGAGAACATAGGGGGTTGTAGCGTCCTTTTGGCTGTATCCATAGAATTGGGGATTTGGAGCTTCCCTCAGGTTGTAGCCTGAGAAAATAGAGGGTTGGAGCCTTCTTCCAGTTGCAGCTGGAAAACAAAGGAATTTGGTGCTTCCAATGAATGTAATTATTCAAGACATATAAGAAAATGAATTATGTGGTTTTATACCGCTTTGGGTTTCCACGTAAAACACTGGTGTACTATGTATGTGTTGTACACACCTACCACACTTAGAGGGGGGGGGGCGTGAATGAATATGGGGATCTTTTTCCCAAAACTTTCCTCTTACACAAAAAATCCTTAGTTAACATTCAAAATGTTCTCATTACTCATTGTTGTCATTTATAACCAGTTAGATGTGAATACATATCAATAACATATATTAGCAACATATCATCAACAAATCATCTCCACAAGGAACACAAAGAACACAAGATGTATGTACAATTTTTCTTTTTATTATGGACTTCAATCCGGGGGTTTTTTAGCAACAACTGAATAGAGTACAACTCTACAAGAGCACCAGATATATATGAAAGACTCATCTTACATTCTCATCACAAATTGATATGAGACAACAATTCTCAACAGATATCAATCTGTCAACATAAACAAGTTCATCAACCATGAACCAACCTATGCCAAACAACCTGTAATCAACCTATACCATAAACAAGTGCATCCAACCATGTACCAAGTATATACCAATCATGTTTCAACTACTCATCAACAATTACTCATCGATATGTATCAAAATCATCAACTATACACCTCATGTATGTGTCAACTCATCAACTGCTTGTCTCAACCATGACTAGTTTTGGATTAGTCAACAACCCCAACTTGAAATAATCATAACTTTGTACCTATAATGAATAAAGATATGAAACTAGTACACAATGTTCTTCAATGTGTTTTGTAAAATTCATCCAGGTGGAACTACTTGAAACCTCTCAGAAAAGGAGTTATAGAAAAAATGGCATACCTTGCTGAATTCTGGAATATTCTAGAGAGCGACCTTATAGAGCACGCCCTGCACAAAATATTCATTGAATTGATATGAAACTATTACAAAACATACTACATATTTTTCTCTAACCAACTCATTTTCTCTCACTAAATTTGGATTTGTTATGAAGAAGTTATGACGTTTTTACCCGAAACGCCTATTTTTTACTAGTTTCAGGACTAGCCACAAACCCTATTTTCCATGGAGTGTAACTCCCCAAATACAACGAACCACAAGATGAATTGTTTACCATAGATACGGGGGTATGTTTTCTCAATGGAATAGCAATTTCACGGTCTGAATCATTATAGAAAAAAAGTTATAGCAAAAATGGTGAGATGACCTATAAATAACATACCTTAGAAAGCATCATCAAAAGAATTTATCCTCCCTTCAATTTCGGCCCTCTTTTCTTCACCTTCCTTATGAAATTAGGCTTAGATATCCTTGGTTACCTCATTCACCTATATATCTTCAATATGCTCAAGTGTTCCACACCAAAAATGCTCAAGAAGCTCTCACAAGAATCTCTCCATCAATACTCCAAAATATATTCTCACAAGAAGCCCTCCATTGATCCAAAAAAAGGGATGATCTACAAGAGACCATTGCTATATTATTTATAATTTCATCCTCTAGGTCACCTAACCCATTTTTAGGTCACTTAACCCATTTCTATGTCACTTAACCTATTTTCCTTATTTTAGGGTTAACCACTTTCCATAAATAAAAATTTCTCCAATATTTTATCATTTAAATATTCCTTCTTGATTTTCTCATCTTACTTTATCA
>ML779399.1:642104-669892 GCA_009831015.1 Picea engelmannii
TGTCACTTCTCTTTATTATTTAAATAATCCACCTTGACTTTGTCACTTTACTTTATCATTTAAATAATGATTTCTTCTTTTAGGTCACTTTGACTTCTTTGACCTTGGGGGCTTCAAGCCTTCAAGTGGGGGTCCTTCATCTTAGTAAGGCCATAACTCTCAAACCATGAGGATTTATGGGTCATTCCACATACCGTCGGAAATGGCATGACAAGCACTATCCATATAGGATAGTTTCACCAACAATTTTCTTGATATTCATCTCATTATTCCACATACAAGCATGGGTCCTCCAACCATTCTTCTAGGATAAATCAATCCGTAAAGCATCTTCCCATGAGGGCTTTCACCATAAGGGGACCACTTTGGAGTTCATCCATTTATGCACCTTATCAATCATGATAATAAAATGATGAGACCAAGGGTCCTCCAACCATTCTTCTAGGATAACTCAATCCGAAAAGTGTTTTCCCGTGAGGGATTTCACCATAAGGGGACCACTTTGGAGTTCATCCATTTGTGCACCTTATAAATCATGATAAGAAAATAATGAGTCATCTATACATTTTTGCAACAATGCATCATATACCAAGGAAACCACAATGATCCATCTTCATCATGTATCAATGACAACTCATTGATCCATCTTCATCTATGCATTCTCATCAAGGAAAATGCATTACATCAATCATCAATCAATCAATCCTTTGACATCAATCAATGACATCAATCAATCAAACCATTGGCATCAATGACAACATGATCCAACAGTGTGTGTATGATTGTTCATTTGTTCATTGCTTATTTATTCTGCAGTTATTGGATGATAATGCTACATTGATATAACACTTGGATTATATTGTTAAAAATGATTAAATTGCTCTATTACCGATTCATCCCCCCTCTCAGTAATCTAACAAGAAAGTGATCTGCATTGTTTATTTAATATTCGACATTGTTGTCTATATTATTGCTATCTAAATTATTGTTGTCTAAATTAACAAGTCTCTGGATGGTTCTATTGATAAACTATTAATTATTAAAATGATATAGATGGTTAAATAACCATAATTATTTGATAAATAAATATCGTTGTTTAATGACATTATTGTTAACAATATTAAAACGTTATCCATGATATTAAATCGCTATCCACTAAAAGGATTAACAACATAAAGGAATGACAAGGAATAACACTATAATTCGTTATCTAAATAAAAGAGTTAATCATATATATTGTTGGCATGTAATTCGTTGTCACATAATTCGCTAATTAACAATATAAAGGAAATGACAAGGAAAAACACTATAATCGTCGTCAAAATAAAGGAGTTAGTCATATATATCATTGGCATGTAACTCGTTGTCATATAATTCGCTAATTAACAATATAAGGGAAATCGTAGAGTTAAAAGTATCATTGTTGTCTGTTTAAAAGAAATTCACGGAGTTAAAATATCATTGATGTCCATTTAAAAGAATTTCGCAGAGTTAAAATATCATTGTTATCCATTTAAAAGAATCCGCAGAGTTAAATATGATAATTGTTGAGTTAAATAATGGAAAAGCCTAAGTTAAAAACATAATAATTGTTGAGCTAAAAACTGGAAATCGCTGAAAGAAAAAAAAAAAATATTGCAGATAACGCAGATATATAAATTCACGGGCATACGATAACGCGGAGGTGAAGTGAATCGCTCAGAAAATCATGAGTAAGAACAAGGCATTTATGCCATTAAAATCGTGAGTAAGAAATGGGCATTTGTGCCATTAAAATCGTGAGGAAGAACTAGGAATTTATGCCATTAAAATCGCGAGTAAGAACTAGGCATGTATGCCATTAAAATCATGAGTAAGAACTAGGCATTTATTCCATTAAAATCGTGAGCAAGAACTGTGTAATGTGCCAAGGAAACTCCTAGAATAAAATCGTTGTCAATGAATAAATTGTTGTCCAACAGTAAAGATTTTCTAGTAAAGATATTGCTTGGTAATATGCCAAGAATCAAACGCTGGTAAAATTATACTAAAATGCAGCATTTAAAAGCCATGTTTTTTCCAGCAAATAGAAGCATGAACTGGTGGTGAAAAATCCATCAAATTTCATCACAAAAGGGCATCGAATAGTAGTAAAATAACAAACACGAAATTTCAGCATAAAGATACACAATCTAGCCTGGTAAGATCCACAAAAACATGGTTAAAGGAGGATGAGATTGTAGCCGAAAAAGGAGCCACGATTTTGCTAAAGATGACCCACGTTTTTGTTGAGATAATATTCCAAGAAATCCATCAGAGATGAATCGCAGAGATAATCATTTAGAAGAAAGGCAGAGATGAATTGAACTCACATAGTTAATTTATGGGTTTGTTTATGTGCAGGGATAAATGGAACGCAGAGGTAAATTGATGCAGATATAAATTAAATGCAGATATTAACCACCACAATAACACTCAGAGATAATCAAACAAAAGAAAACACATAAGTAATCAATCACAAGAAATGCAGAAATAATATTTTAAGGAAACGTCGAGGTTTTCGGAGTTTAAAAAATCAAAACGCAGAGGTACTCATTCACAAGAAGGTGCAAAGATCAGGAATTAATCACAAGAGAAAAACATAGAGATGAGTAAGGGTTTGATAACTAGGAGAAATTTATCCTTCACTTATTATTCATGCACAAGAAAGAAGGGAATTTGAATCTATAGGTATTTAAACACCGGAGTGACGACCGTTGATTCAGCTCCTGGCCGACTGCTCAAACATTGACTAATAACTAAAGGGATAAGGAAAAAACACAAATTTCTTTGTAATAATGAATAGAAAAAACACAGAGAAGTCATAGCAATTGGAGTTTGGGTTCTCTATGGGAATCAATTCAAAATAAAGCGAGCATAAGGCTGGGATGACTTTAAGTTCTTTGATTATAAAACGTTGAATAAAACATAATCTTTACACAATAGAAGTACAGTACTGAAATCACAGGAAAAATATTAAACTACTATTAAAAAATATACGCATGTGTATTGTAGCCAAATGCAAAAGCTCTGAGTCGTTGTCCCGCACGCGCTCCATCCAGCTCCCACTTGTCGACTGATGTGACCTCACTGATACCTTCCAGTCAACACTAGGGGTACTTTTCTTCCCCCTAAGCCCCCCGAGCCACAAAGGGGCCACACACACAATACCAAAGAACTGCTAGCACCCATCTCACCTAGCAAGGTCGAGCTACCACTCATTACCCGAGCTGGGTATCCCAACTCCCACAAGAGAAAGTTCAGTCAAGGTAAAAATTCAACAATGTAACATTATGCTAAAATATGATCCCATACTCCTCATCCATCATTTTTATAAAGTTTTTTTAAGAAATCAGTTTCCCAAATTCTCATTAAATTCTCTTTTGAGTTAATTAATTTCGAAAAACCTCCCTCGTACACATGTCACCCATCCCCTAATTGCACCAGAAAATCAATTTTATTAATTAATTAAATATTCCTATTTCCCTCACCCACCTAAATGCATTCCTAAAAACGCTCCTTGGTGTCCCAATATTCCCTTACAAATCTTAAATGACTTACACCTTACTTAATCCCTAGTTGAGTTCATAAATAACAAGTTCCCAAGGCAAGATTCCTTACTAAGTTAGACATTCATCTTTTTTTTCTTTACGTTTCCCCTTTTCATTAAGTTTCCCCTTTTGTCGTTAAGTTTCCTATTTCTTTTAAGTTTCCCTCTTTTTCCTTTATAAATAAAAATCAATTTAGCAAGTGTAGATAAAACAACCATTTACCCTTTTTCCTCTTTAATTAAAATTAATTTAGCAAGTGTAGATAAAAAAACCATTTACCCTCTTTTCTTTTTAACTAAAAATTAAATTAGCACACATAGATAAAACAACCATTTCCCTTTTTAAAATTTTAATCCTCCATTACAATTTTGACTTTAATAAATAAATCTGAATTTCTTAACCCCTTCTTGTTACATGTTTATTTATTATTATTATTTTGACCACATGTTCTACTTAGACCTAGATTTTAATTTCACTAGGCTCGGTGACATTTTTATTAGGGAAAATTGTTTTTAAGTCTTACTTATCATATCATTCATTTTAAGTTTGATTAGGTTTATTCACTTACCAGTTAAAATCATGATGTGCCCTTTAGGACGCACTAGGTGCTCCAAGGGTGCCACTTGCCTCTTTCTATTTTCCTTGTGCAATGTGCCCTTCAAGACACGCTATGTGCTCCAAGGGTGCCACTCGCCTCTTGACTGAATTTGGTAGACGTCAAACCCTTGGAGTCAATACTCTGCTAGGTGATCTTGTGGGAGATTAATGAACTCTAAGGAATAAGGCCCCTTCCTTATTGTGTGCCCCTTAGAATCATTGTGAGTGACTGTCATAGTCTTCTCTCATGGCATCGTGGGTGTTCTCAAACTAGGTAATTGTTAACCTATAGTTCGAGCCATGACGTGAGTGCTAGTAGGTTGTGGCAGGGTTGTTTCCACACCTCTCCCTCAAGTCTCTGGTTGTCGTGCGTGACCCCTCTACTCCACATGTGAGTCTGGTTAACAAGCTATCATCAGCCTGCATTCGTCAATGAATCATGTCAGCAATAATAATCAATCGTCATAACATCTAATCATATGTACATATGTCATATAAACAACAATAAAACCCCAATAGTCCATTCCCTGACTCGATTCAGAGTCCATGGGGTTTCATCGATGCCTCTGGATCCTCAATGTCCAAAGTCCTGCACACTTAGGAGAACCCAGTCAATAGCACATATCTATGTAAATACAACAAAATAACATATCATCATATCCATAATATCTCATAATCATAATCAAACGACCAATGGTATAATAATCTGGATCACTTGCAAGGAAGTGTCCTCAAAGAATAAGTTTGCTCAGTGCATGCAAGAGTGGGATGTTACATATTTATACCTTGTTTTAGAGCTAATAAATCATCACAGATAGGTAAAATACTAAACATGGTGACTGAGTTGGGTTTTATATCTTAGAATTTTAAAACCATGGATATCGTTACCTTGTTTTAGACCCAATAAATCAACACACAAGTGAAAAACCCTATAGGTGTATTAACCTATCCATATGAACAATGGATGTCTTGAGGTGTCCTTCAAATGTCTAGATATCTATTAACACTACTCTTCTTCAAATTTATTATGATACTATGGATACTTTCAAACATTCTTCCTTTAATAGCTATTGGCATTAACAATTATCTACAAAACCATGCCTGACAACAACAAAAATGGATTACGTGTTCTAGATATCTCCTTAGTCTAACGGAAAACTATACTAATATACGTTTTTTAGCTCATTATCAAGGGAATCTCTTAATATTGTAAACACTTCCTTTAAGTTTTTACTAAACCTTTTACCCAGATCTGGAGTTTGACTTGCGCAAAGACACAAACATTATTAGTGGTAAAGAGTAATGAATATAGAATGTATTCATGGCATTTAAATGTTTCTCAGATTCCAAATTGACCTAATTCACTCATCTTTCTTGACCTATATATGTCTTCATGCTCATGTTCATATATATATATATATATATATATATATATATATATATATATATATATATCTTCATGTTCATATATATATATAGTCTTCATGTTCATGTTCATGTTCATATATATATATATATATATATAAATATATAAGTAGAAATGTTATAAAACACATATTTGTATTTTAAAGCAAGTTTTCCTACATATTGTTTAAGATATTGTTAAGATAAATAATTTTTTTGGTAAGAAAACTCATAAATTTTTCTACATTACTTATACAAATAGGAGATTGACTTATTTTATCATCTTTTGTTAAATTATTGTACCCATTATAAGTGTACATAGTTATTTAAACAACACAATTTTATTGCAAATTATAAAATTGGCTAAGAAATATATATTTTTTTGTCAAAATAATTTATCGATTTCATAGTAGTGAGAGAAAAATAAAAGATTTTTTGTATTTTATGCAATGCGAGACTAATGGAAGTGTATTTACATTTAAAAAATAAGAAACAAATTCGATTTTGTAATTTCCAATTGTTCTCCATAGTAAATAGATTTTTTTCCTTAATAATATAATCTTATATATTATCTCAATTCATGGCCTACTAATAGAGGTAGGCATCACTTGTAGCCTTAATAATTTACATAGTGGTTATGATTCCAAAGTTGAAATTGTGCCTGACTATTGGATATTTAACAAACTAATATGGATTGCAGAGAATGTGTTGCACCACATATTCCAACATATTCAATACTTAATCATTAGTTCATGGATTGTACATTGTGCATTAAGCATTACTATTATATTGTGTGAAGTATTAATTGTAATTATTTAATTGTAACATCCCACTCTTGCACATTAAGCGAATTTATTTTTTGAGGACATTTGCTCGCAAGTGATCTGGATTATTATGCTATTAAAACATTGATTTTGATTATGAGGCGTTATGGGTTGATGTCATGTTGTTTTGGTGCATTGACATAGACAGGTGATATTGACTTGGTTTTACTGAGTGTGTAGGATTTCAGACCTCAAGGGTGTAGAGTCATCAATGGAACCCCTTGGAATCTGGATCGAGTCGAGGAGTGAACTATTGGGGTTTGATTGTTTTATATGCGATATTAGTGTATCTGATTAGACGATTTGATTATGGATATATTTCTGACATGACTCGTTGATGATGTAGGCTAACGATAGCTTGCTGAACAGACTCACATGTGGAGTAGAGGGGTCATGCACGACTACCAGAGATGTTGAGGGAAAGGTGTGGACAACATCCCTGCTACAACCTACTAGCACTCTTGTCATGGATCAAACTGTAGGTTAACGTTGACCTAGTTCGAGAGGACCCATGATGCCATGAGGGAAGAGTGCAACAGTCGCTCACGATGATTCTAAGGGGTGCGCAATAAGGCGTGGCCCTTATTCCTTAGAGGCCCTTAGTCTCCCACAAGTTCACCTAGCAGAGTATTGACTCCAGGGTTTTTTTGTGTCTACTAAGTCAATCAAGAGGCAAGTGACACCCTTGGAGCACGTGGTGCATCCTGAAGGGTACGCCACGCAAGAAAAATGGAAAGAGGCGAGTAGCACCCTTGGAGCACGTAGTGCATCCTAAAGGGCATGTTGTGCAAGGGAAACAAATGAGGCGAGTGGCACCCTTGGAGCACATAGTGCGTCTTGAAGGGCACGTCACGTTGTTAATGATAAATGAATGAACCTAGACGGCCTTAGGACGAATAATGTGAAAAGAAAATTTTAAAACAATTTCCCTAATAAATTGTCACCCAACACAAAAATTAAGGTCTAGTTCTAATCTTTGCTAGTGGTAAAATTTTACCCTTTTATAAAAAATAAAATAAATAATAATAATAATAATAAAAATAAAATATCCCCGGATGGGGTGACACGCGGAGGAGCCGATGAGCCACCTGGACTCACACTCAGCGTTGTTTAAATGCTGATGACTACCACCCTCGCGCGACATTTAACGCGGATGGACGACCATAGCAGGAGACTGTTGGAGGAGGTACTCCTCCCTCGCGCGGTGATTAACATCCCATGCGCAGCTGAATTCATGGCCATTATGAACGGTAGGAGGAGCAGACAGTTGGATTATGTTTGTTATTTGGAGTCCGAGCAAAGAAGGAAGGCCCCTGGTGCGTCAGTAACAGGGTCAATTACCGCCTTCTATCTGTATTCTGGGGAGTTCTTCCAGGGCTGGTGGTTTCTATGTATTAGAAAGAGCCGGTCTGCCTGCGCTTGGCACTCGCAGCCGCTCTCGAATTGGTCTTTTTCTAACTCTGTTATGCTCCTAACTGGCATTTGCGTTGGGAAAATGGTCCGGCGAAGAGGAACACCTCGTCGAGGTTCTTCCTGGGAAGCACACAAGGCGCAACGGCGCAGGGAGGAGGAACTCGAACGGGCTTTGGCTCTGGCCTCTTCCATCCTAAGGAAGAAGGCACGGGTTGAGAGACGAGAGGCGCTCAATGCTACTGTCGAGCAAGACGCTGGCTGCAGCAAGGCGAAGAAGGAGACCGAACCCGTGGACTGGCTTTCTGGTTGTGTTGTGGAGGAGGACCTGTCAATCGGGGACCTGATGTGTAATGTGGAGCCAAGCACCAGGGAGGCGCTCACCAGGGAGACCTTCCTGGTTGCGTGGTGGAATAAATTCCATGGTTAAGCGACCTACATGCCACAGACGCTGAGCAGTTGGAGAAGTTGGTGTTAGGGGAGAAGGCAACGGCGGACAATGGCAAGCAAGAAGATAGGAGGATTGCTCCTCCTAGTGTCCAGGGTGGTGGAACGCTCGGTCCCCTCCTCAGCGATGAACACCTGGCCTTGGTGTTCGAGCTCCGCAGCCACATCGCGGACTTGGAACATAGGGCTCTCATCATGGGACAACGAATAGATTTGCTCTTCGACGCGCTATCTGGGGCCCCAGCTCAGCGCAAGTGCCCCATGTGTATGCAGACTTTTTCCATTTCGACGGGCGGTGGTGGAAGAGACACGTCACCGGGTGCCTAGGCTGCCCTGTTTTCCAGGTTCTTGTTTTTTACGTGTTAATTGCTATATGTTTCTCTAGAACACTTGCATCTGTCCTGGTTTCCTACGGGCAGGACAAATGTCTTTTTCTTGAATATATTACTGTATAAACTGTTAAATGCCTCCCAATAATGCTGGTTTCTGGTTACCGGCATCATTTTTTGGTGACTGTAGCTTTGAAGCTATTTACTTTGTCAAAGTTTTGAGTTAATATATTATAGCAGGTACTCCACCTTTTTATTTANTTTAAAAAAAAAAAAAAAAAAAAATATATATATATATATATATAAAATATAATAAAATAAATAATAAAGATAATCTTCAATAACCTTGTTACAAGAAGGGGGTAAGCCATTAAAGTGTTCTATAAAAATATTTTGGGATAAAAACTTAAAAAGGGGAATGATTGTCTTACTTTTATGCTAATTAAAAATTTAATTCATTAAAAAAGGGGGGAGAAGGATAATTTTATGAACATGTCTTTTTGAGTTTAATGAAAAAGGGAAAAAGGGGAAATCTAAAACAATTAGGAAACTAGGAAAAACAAAAACCTTAAAAGAAAGGGGAATACTAGGAAAAAATAGTTAGTCCAACTTAGTAAGGTATCTACCATTTAAGAACTTCCTAATTTAAACTGAACTAGCAAATTAATAATGGGGAAAGTCATTAAAACCTGTAAGGGAATTTGGGGACACCTAGGAGCAATTCTAGGAGTGACTCTATGTGGGTGAGGTAAATAAGGGTAATTAATTAATTAAAGAAATTAATTTATGGAGGAATGAAGAGGATGGGTGACACTTGTACGGGGAGGATTTTTAGGAATTAATTTATTAAACATTAATTTAAATGGGATTTTGGGAAGGTAAAGGAGTTCAAAACTCTATATAATGGAGGGAGGAGAAGGAGGAAGGAGCTCTTCTGTTTGTGTAACATTACGCTGCATAAATCTATACTTGACTGACTTAGCTTGTGGGATTTGGGATACCCAGCTCGGTGAGGAGTGGTAGCTTGGCCTTGCGAGGTGAGTTGGGAGCTAGTTGATTCTTGGTTAGTGTGTGTGGCCCCTTTGTGGCTGAGGGGGCTAAGGGGGAAGAAGAGTACCCCTAGCATTGGCTGGGAGGTACCGGTGAAGTCTCGTCGGTCGGCAAGTAGGAGTTGCATGGAATGCGCGAGACATCAACTCAGAGCGGACGATCAGGCAACTGTACACTTTCTTTATTTTTGCATGGTAGATTGTAGTAGGATTTATGCTTTGGATCTACATGTTTAATTGGGTAAGTAAATTTATTGTCTTAGCCTTCTAGTTGATGACTGAATTTTTCCATAGCCTATATCTCAATGATTGATTGACTCCCATGGCCTTCAATTCCTGGGATGTCTTGACCGCCCTGTGGTGTATTGATTTGTGAAGATTGTGGTTGTTTTTGCCTTTCGTCCCTAGCTCATTAGTCCTCGCCTGAGCAGTCGGCCAGGAGCCTGGTCTACATGTTGATATTATGGTAGCTGTAGGAGGTATTTACCTCCAAGTGTAAACCTGACGAGAATAGAATATTTTGGGAAGAAAGAAGAAAACCTAATGAGTTGGCTAATAAACCTAGAAGACATGTCGGCTCAAGAAGATAACTTGTATTAGGTTATTATCCTCCAAGAGAAGAAGTTAGCTAGAAGAAATAATATATACTGAACAGACAGATACCCAGAATGGGAAGTCAGGCCAGGCAGTTAGCCAGAATTACTATAAATACAGGAGGCCAGTCTTCATTCTGGCATGCAGTCTCAGAATTGTAGAGCAACACTTTTGCGCATTGAAGTGCCCAGTTTTGTGTGCGGGTTTGGAGGAGAGATACCATTGCTATTGTTGCAGCTAGCAGATCATGTTTGGCTTGAACTATCTCTTCATTAGGGTTTGGACTATCTGATCAGTTCTTGTTGGTGCGCTATCCTTGGGGAACAAAGTGCTACCCTTTGTTTGGATATCTAGCCTAGGTTTTTCTTCTGGAGTGATTCTCTATCAAGGTTAAGGTGCTCGGAGGGTGGCTTCATCCTATGGTTGGGTGACAATAGCGATATTATCAATGGTAAAATGAGCACATCCATTAGATTATAACAGGTTATGGTCCCACACCTCCTTAATTCATTCTAACCGCTGGAAGGAAACATAGCCGTAAGAATATTAATCTCGTTGAATAACTCTCGCTAAGGTTTCTAGTAGGAGCAGTCACCACAGCACCGCTGTTAGGGTTACTAGTAGGTGCAGTTGCAGAAACCCTAATCCTCTCATTGAGGCACCTTAAGTGAAGGGATTGACCTAATTTCTAGATAGATTAGTGCGCCCTAGCCTAGTGCATCTCCTGGTACTCTTAGCAAGACAAGACGTCAAGTTTGAGTTTTTTGTCAAATCTAGGGTTGACCAAGTCAAAGAAGTCATGACTTACTCTATGAAGTCAGAAAACAAGTTAGATGTCTCTTATAAATTCAAATCATGGAAGACAAGGATTGACCTCATCCTTGCTGAGAATAAAGTGTTGGATATCGTGAAAGGAAAGATCGTGGAACCAAAGTTTGAAGAAGGAAAAGAGAAGGAACCACATAACATTGCAGTTATGGAGAAGTTCAAAAGATGGTGACATCAATTCCATGAGTATCATAGTGGACTCTATAAAATACCACTTGATACCCTACATCTCCCATCTTGACTCATCGAAGAAGATGTACGATGCCCTAACAAACCTATTCTCAGTCAAAAACATTGGACAAATAATGAGTCTAAAGAATGAGCTATGTGACATGAAGATGAATGATGATAGCATAACATCATACTTTGTGAGGATCTCCCAGTTAAGAGATCAACTACAAGCCATTGAAGAGATCATTTCAGAGAAGGAATTGGTAAATATATTACTCAATGGTCTTCCCAAGACATGGGATGCATTTGCTGCAAGCATGAACACAAGGAAGGAGTATCCTACATTTGAAGAACTTTGGACTTGTTGTGCTCAAGAAGAATCCAAGATCATTGCAAAAGAGAAACCCCAAAAGAAATACAATGATCAAGCCTTCACAACAAGATTCAAGAATTTCAGGAACAAAAGGAAGCTTGGTTCAAGGAGGAAGCCAAATCAAGAGAAAGATATTACAGAAATACAATGCTTCAACTGTCAAAAGTATGGTCACTACAAGAATCATTGTCTTGAGCTAAAGAAAAGGAAGGATAAACATGAAGCATTAGTTGCCGAAGAAAAGGAACCTACAAAGAAGACTAAGTAGGATGAAAGAGACTTCTTCTTCTGAAGGTAACAATATTCTTATTAGTTCTTGTACATATCTTGTTTGCATCATCTCTGTACATATCTTGTATATCTATGTCTTGGAAGATAATGTGTTCCAAGAATAAATTTACCTATGGAAGAACAACAAAGATAAGGATTTCTATCATTAAACAATTTACATAATCAAATCATTACAAGATAAGTGAAATAAAAATCAATCATGAAGAGACTTAAAAGAAGCAAAGACAGAAAGAATTCAGCAATCAAGAGGAAATTGGAGAAAGAATTATGACGTTTTGCAGAAGACAATAAGACATAAGCATGGACTCTGTTAGATGGAGGGAGCCAATTATATATTGCAGAAGACAATAAGGATGCAGATGGAAGTGTGGATTCTGTTAGACGAAGGGAGCCGATTATATGAACTCATACATGAAGCAAGGATTAGGAGGGAGCTAATCCTATGATCCATTAAAGATGATGAAGTATATATCCATGGTAGCATCCATGAAAGACAATACGTGTTCATTTCAACCTCAGAAGAAGTCTTCTTTGAAGAGAAGCCTTAAAGTATCCATGGTTTCCCATCCACATCCATGATTCTATAATGAAAGGAAGAAGTGGAATCTTTAGGGAATGGAATCTATATGAAACTCCATGGACCCAAGAGCTAAATAAAAATAGTAGGAAGAACATGAAGATTCCAAGAAAGAAATAGAAGCCAGAACAGCCAGTCACTATATTAAGAATCACAAGATCACCAACTTAATATGAACTCAATAAAATCAATCAAGCAGAGGAACTGAAATTTGTGATGAAGAACAATGTATATATATGAAAGCATTGCAAGATCCAGAACTAGAGGTTCTCCCATATGGAGGGAGAAGACTATGATGATTACTTGTTCCAATAAATTAGACATACCTCTACATGAGTCTTTATATCATCTACAATATCCATGGGTTGGATTTCTACATCAGATAAATGCAAAGATTGTTCTCTAGAGAAATTGAACAAAGAGCGTATAAAGAGAAACCTCAAGACTTTGAAGCATACCATAAAGAGACCCTTGTATGTAGATAGAAGAAGATAACTTGGTGGAGAACCTCCAGTGCACGGCAGAAGCATGGTGAAGATTTTCTATAACAGAGATATTGTATCAAGATGATTAATCAAAAGATCATATCTCATGATGACAGAAGAAGTGCCACATGGATATGTTCCAGTTTTCCAACAATGATATACTTTATTGATCAGAGCTACATGAATCCTTCAGAGAAATCCAGTGTTCTAGATCGAAGTACAATTTGAAATCAAGAATTACATTATCTGTGATGAATTCCATAAAGGAGAAAGTGGTTCTCCAATACATACCTCCACAGATGAGTAGATAAGTAGACATTTTGGTAAATCTTTTTTTCAATATGAAAGAGTTTGTGTACTCAAGATGGAGCTCGTGGAGACGAATTCCTTATTGAAAAAGGAAGAGATAACTCCTAGGTTGGGAGGGAGCACTGATGTATTATTGATTGATGGAAAGTCATTTTTTAGTTCGAAAAATAGTCCAGGATGAGCAGATTATTTCCAGTTTGGAAAGTGGATTGAGATTTCTAACGGACAAACATTTTTCAGTCCATAAACTGGTCCAGGTTACTGATGTACCATAGACAACGACTTCCCATTGTGGTTAACATGGGAAGTGGTCTAGGGCAGTCTCTTTTCTTGAGGGTTACTCAATAAGATTGGCCCACCTCGCCGGACAATGATTTACCATTGTGGTTAACATGGGGAATGGTTCATTTTGGAGGTTTGTGTAGGACCATCATTTCCTCTCGTGGTTAACATGGGAAATGGTCTAGAAAGTCATTCCTTAGGGAGGATTCATTCTCTTTAAGATGCACTTTGTTTAATGCCAGAAGAATGGCCCAGGGTGGGGAATGGTCTAGGTTTAGCAACCAGGGACATACATTCCTTAGGGAAGACTCATTCTCTCCAGGGAGGAGAGCTTCCATTGCAGTTGTTGCTGCTAGCATATCACGTTTGGCTTGGACTATATCTTGGTTAGGATTTGGACTATCTAATCAGATCTTGTTGGTGCGCTATCCTTGGGGAAAGTAGAGCTACCCTTTGTTTGGATATCTAGCCTAGGGTTTGCTTCCAAAGTGATTCTCTGTCAAGGTTAAGGTGCTTCGAGGGTGGCTTCAGCCTATAGTTGGGTGACAATAGCGATATTTTCAATGGTAAAATGATCATATCCATTATATTCTAACACTACGGTCATCGCTTCAACGTTAATATACCTATGGATCTCAACACCCTTCTTTTTTGTGCGTGGATGATGAGCGAAGGACGTTCCTGTCAACCGTCTACCTCTGTTATTGTCCTTGGCTGATTGTTTGGCTTGTGCCATCTAGAAAAGACCTCTATGTATGGATTATCTTGCATCCTTGTTGGTTTTTCTCTGCGCCTTGACCGATAGAATCCCTACAACCATTTCAATGACTTTTCCCATTGGATCCTTGCGTTTCTCTTTCTGTTGTCTGCGTTGTATTGGTATTCTAGCAATGGAAAAATGATTTAATTCCCTGTATTCATTTTTATATTTGGTATTCTGGCAATGGAAAAATGAATTTATTTCATGTCTGCATTTTTGTATTGGTATCTTGGAATGGAAAAAAGTTTTTAATTGTTATTCCTGTCTGCGTTGTATTGGTATTATGGCAATGGAAAAACGAATTGATTTCATGTCTTCATTTTTGTATTGGTATCCTGGAATGGAAAAACATTTTTATGTGTTATTCCTGTCTGCGTTGTATTGGTATTCTGGCAATGGAAAAATGATTTGATTCCCTGTCTGCATTTTTATATTTGGTATCTTGGAAATGGAAAAACATTTTTTTGTGATATTCATGTCTGCGTTGTATTGATATACTAGCAATGGAAAAACGAAATCATTTCCCTGTCTGTGTTTTTATAATTGGTATCCTAGTAAGGGAAGGGCCTTTTGGTCATTCCTGTATGCATTTGCATTTGGCATCCGGGCAATGAAAAAGGGAAACCACGATTTTTCCATTTAAAATGTGTCTGAGATTGTCGTTGAATGCCCACATTTTTTCTTTTAAAAGTTGACAGAGATTGTTGTTGAAATGCCCACATTTTTCCTTTTAAAAGTTGACAAATATTGTTGTTGAAATGCCCACGTTTTTTCTTTTAAAATTTGACTGAGATTGTTGTTGAAATGCCCACTTTTTTTCTTTTAAAATGAGACTGATATTGTTGTTTAAATGCCCATGATTTTGCTTTTAAAATGAGACTGAGATTGTTGTTTAAATGCCCACTATTTGTCTTTTAAAATGATACTGAGATTGCTATTGAAATGCCCATGTTTTTCCTATTAAATGTGACTGAGTTTGATGTAAATAACCACAGATTTTCCCAAAAAAAATTGACTGAGTTCGTTGTTGAAGGGACATGAATTTTCTATTTAGAATGTTGACTGCATTGATTGTTGAATGACCACGAGTTGATCCTTCTGCAATTTGTATTGTCTTCTTATTCTCCTTCAATTTGAGTGTACCTAGACTTCTCACTGCCAAACATTAATTGTTACAACCATGTTATTGGTCAGATTAATTTCTATGTAACTACCATGTTAATTGCCAGACTAATTGCCACAAAAATGTCAAAGGATACCAGTTTCCTTCTTAATATTAATTGCCACAGCGATGTTAACAGTCAATAGTTCTCTTCTTAATGTTATAGATAGCTAGTTATTTTTGGTATGGATATCTTAGATAGATGGCATGTGTAATTTAATTGATTACAAGTCTGATATTGTATCATTTTACATTGATGTGGCTAATGTAGTTATATATTGTCAATTGATAGTTAGATAGTAATTTTGGGGATTACTTAGAATTACCCTTTTAGATGGTGATTAATGGTTAAATGAGTCTAGGAGTATTGACCAATGTATAGATTACTCTTGCTAAATTAAATTGTAGTTAATGATTAAATCATAATGCAGCATTGCCGAACTGGTTCGTAATTGAGGTTATTTCGATTGAAATTAATGCTTGATTGTATTGTAGAATTGTCGATTGATTCGATGGTGATGTTATTTAGATTTAAAGTAACGACTATGGTGTAAAGTAGAATGGATGATTGGATTGTAGTAACTGTTAATCAGTTCATAAGTTAAAGACTAAATTGTAATTTAGACTTGCTAAATTTCGATGGATACTCAATGTCAAAAACAATTTGTAACTGTTGACTAGTTTAGACTTGATGAGTGGGTCGGGTGCTTGATGAATCCATGACTTCCCTGGTAGTCATCCTCTTGTGTCTCGTCGACCTTTTGTGTGGGGTATGGGTATAGTCTCCCTATCAGTATTCGGCTCCTAGCGCATCGAAGTTTTCTAGAGTCCTTGGTCCATATAGGATGTGTTGCACCAAGGTTATTGACGCGTCTATCACCTAGGGATGGAATGATTCCTAATGAGGGGATCATGGCACACCTTATTTGGATAGAGGGGAATGATAACTTGGCCGGAGTCAGTGCCTTCCATGTGAGTGGTGTCGAGCATTGTAAGTTTGTTTTTGTGCATGGTTTGAACACCTTCAAGCATTTGGTTAGCATGACTTGAGGTTCTAGTCTTTGTTCGTCAAGGTCATTGTGTCAAGAGGGGGATATTGTCCCTTGCCTTGTAGGTGTGGTCCTATTGTGTCGTGCAGGTAGTTGTTTCTCCTTGTTTTAATGCATGTTTTGCCCCATTTCTCCTATGCTAGTGTGTTGAGTCATATTTGCATGTTGCCTGGACTGCATGCTTATGTTCGTCATCAGTGGTGAGGTAAACTATTGTCGTCGTCGCCTTCTTTCCCTCAANGCACTTATGCTTCGCTTGTACTCGTAATGAAGGGGTCGTTACATATGGTATCAGAGCAGGTTCAACCCACAACTTGGGATCACTACAACGTTCATTGATATGATTGATTATAATGTTGCTAATTAAGTTGACTTGTACTCATGCAGGTAATCATGGTTATAGGACGTCATGGAGGCAAACGACGGGGTGCTAGGGGAGGAGGCGGGATGTCTCTAGTAGCATCCATGCCTGAGGGGTATAAACCCCAGGGAGATGAAAAGGTTGTCGGGCAGGAGCAGATAACAATAGGTGATGTGGTCAAAATGATGAGATCTTTTCAGTGCATTTCTGAGGCACTGATCATCATTTTAGACAGAGATGAGGCCAGAGCGTTGACACCCCCTGAGGGTCCACTGTGCACTCCGGTCGGTACTGGTAGCATTCACCGTGAGCTTGAGAAGGTCAAATTGCTCAATTTATTTGGTGCTCTAGACGGTGCAGCCACCGAGGCATGGCTGGAGAATATGGTGATGCGCTTTGCACTTTGCGACTATACCTCCAACATGAAGGTATGCATGGAGGTATTTCAACTGAAGGGGAGTGCTCTTCTATGGTGGAAGACACTCCTACCGTAGTTGAACATGGTTTTTGAAGATGTGTCATGGGAAATATTCGAGGAATGGTTCTGAGAGAGGTACCTATCAGAGGAATTCATTGAGCATCAGCTCAACGAGTTCAACGCCTTACGACAGGGCGGATGTACAGTGTATGAGTATGAGGCCCATTTTATGGAGTTGCTTCGGTATTCTCTGCACCTTAATACTGAGAAACGTAAGGTCAACAGGTTTGTGTTCGGCCTTATTGCAGCTTACGTGAAAAGGTTAGGATTCTGATGCCTCAAACCTTGCATGATGTCATCCAAAAATCCCTCATAGCAGTGGAGGAGCTTATCAATGGGGGTCAGAGTAGGACTCAAGTGAGACTAGTAGGGTAGGTTTCATCTGGTGCACAGTAGCATCAAACACCAGCTAGACATACGTCGGGATATCGTGGCTTCCAGAGGGGATCCACTTTCACTACACCTCAGTGACCGACGCCTTAGCAGCGGACACCTTCTTGGGGACCACAACATCAATAGCAACGTCGACCACAATAGCAATAGTTTAGGCCTATTCTGTAGAACAAACCAGGATTATAGGCCAGTGGGTCGTCATCTTCTACTTCGGGTACCAAGAGTACTGGACCGAAGAAGGGGTGTTGTACGTGTGGGGAGCCACACTACCAACGCGACTGCCCAGTGGAGAGGACTAGAGCATATGGATCAGCTGGACCTAGTACCGTGGGAGATATGGGCAAGGCCCATCAGATTCATGCAACGATAAATAACCGCTAGGCTGAGCACCATTCGACTGTGCTCGAGATGTTAGGTATCATCGTTGACCAGACCCTTAGTATTTTGATAGATCCCGGTGCTATCAAGAGTTTCATTTCAGGTGCAACGCTAAAAAGGATTAAGGTAAAGGTAGTCGAACAAGATGAGTTTAGCTTCATAGAGATGGCTTCGGGAACCAAACAAAAGGTTGGAGGAAAGGTTACGGGTTGTACCCTTAACCTGGGAGAGTTTGTCACCAGGGACAACTTGTACATCACGATCTTAGGATCTTATGATGTCATGATTGGTATGGACTGGTTGGAATCGCATGAGGCTATACTCAACTATAAGATGAAATGGTTGAGCTTGGTCGATGATGAGGGTTAGAGACGTGTGATTGTAGGTCGAAACCAGGGAGTTTCCCTGAGGTTCATCTTTTCCTTGTAGCTACAGAAGAGCATGCGCAAGGGGTGCAAGTTTTATGCGATCCTTGTGTTAAACATGAAGGGAGTAGCAGAAGGTCTAGAACACCTTTCGGTGGTGAGAGAGTTTGTAGACGTCTTTCTGGAGGAGTTTCCTGGGATGCCGCTGGAGAGGGAATTGGAGTTTACTATAGAACTAAAACCAAGGACTGAACTGATAGTTATAACGCCTTATTGGATGTCTACCCCAGAGTTACAGGAGTTGAGAATGAAACTGAAGGAATTGTTGGACCTGGGACTGATATGTTCAAGTGTGTCACCGTGGGGTGCGCCTGTTATTTGCATATGAAAGAAGGATGGGTCTTGGAGGCTCCGCATTGAATACCGTCATTTGAACAAGGCAACGATCAAGAATCAGTATCTGTTGCCGAGGATTGATGATCTATTCGATAAAATGAAGGGCGCGACGATGTTCTCAAAGATCGACTTGCGATCAGGATACCACCAGTTACAAATTAAGGAGGATGATGTCCCTAAGACTGCCTTTAATATGAGGTTTGGACATTATGAGTTTATTGTTTTACTGTTTGGACTGATGAACGTCCCAGGGGTATTCATCAATTTGATGAATGGGCTATTTCGTGAGTACTTGGACAAGTTCCTCTGAGTATTCATTGACAATATTTTGATTTACTCTCGGATGACAGAGGAGCATGAAGAGCACTTGCGCTTGGTACTAGAATGTTTTTGAGAGCAAATTTTTTATGAGAAGTTGTCCAAATGCTCATTTTATCAATCAAGGTTTCACTACTTGGGGCATGTCATATTCGGTGAAGGTATTGCCATGGATCCAACAAAGGTCGATTCTATTATGGAATGGACTACACCAACGAATGTCCCGGGAGTGTGTAGCTTCATGGGTTTAGTAGGATATTATTGACAATTCATCAAGGGATTTTTGAAGATAGAAAATCTGATCATGGAATTGCAGAAGAAAAACAAGAAGTTTGTTTGGACCAAGAAATGCATGCAAGCATTTCAGAGGATCGAGGAGTTGTTGACAACAACACCGATACTAAAGGTCCCTGACATGGATGCGGACTTCTTGGTATGCACTGACACATCCAAGGAAGGCTTAGGTGGAGTCTTGATGCAATACAAATGAGTGATATCTTACATCTCGAGGAACCTGAGAAGGCATGAGGAGAACTACTCGATGCACAATTTGGAGTTGTTAGCCATTGTATATGCCTTGAAGGTTTGGAGACACTACCTTGTTGGACAAAAATTTGAACTAAAGAATGACCACTGTGGAATACAACACATCTTTATGCAAAGTGACCTGAACGCGTGACAACAAAGTTGGTCCAAATTTCTTAGCGATTATGACTTTGAGATTACTTACCTAAAAGGAACAGTGAACTGAGTGGTAGATGCATTGAGTTGGAGACCACGCGTATTTTTGGTGTTGCCTCTTCAGACGAATCTACGTGAAAAGATTATAACTTTACAGCGTGATGATGACTAGTACAAAGAGGTCGAGGGTTTTATCAGACAAAACACAATGATGGTACCAAGATTTGAAGGGTTTACATTTGACAACGATGGATTACCAAGGTTTAAAAATCGGATTTACGTACCACCGAATGACGAGTTGAGGAGTTTGATCCTAAACGGGGGTCATAGAGCAGTGTACATGGCTCACCCAAGATTCACGAAGATGAGGGCCGACCTTAAACCCTTATTCTTCTGGAAGGGAATGAAGGAAGATATAGTCAACTATGTGGCCAAATGTCTAGAATGTTAGCTAGTAAAGGCTGAACATAGACATCTAGCAGGATTACTACAACCACACGCTATTCCAGAATCAAAATGGGAGGTTATTTCAATGGATTTTATTGTTGGATTACCAATGACGGCAAGGAGACATGACTCTATTTTTCATAGTAGTAGACACTCTGACGAAGAGTGCTCACTTTATTCCTGTGCATACAACGTATCAGGCACTTGAAATAGATAGAGTTTTCATTAGTGATATTGTGAAGTTGCATGGCGTGCCTAAGAGGATTATATCCGATTGAGGATCGGTGTTTACTAGATGATTTTGGATAAGTTTCCAAGAGGCCTTGGGAACCCAACTTAACTTCAGTATGATGTATCACCCGGAGACTGACAGGTAGACTGAACGAATGAACCTGACCTTGGAGGAAATGGTGCACATGTACATGATGGACCAACAAAAGAGTTGGGAAGAATTCTTGCCACTGGTGGAATTCACTTATAACAACAGTTACCAAAGAACCATTAAGATGGCGCCTTTCGCGTTTCTTTACGATCGACCATGTCGAATGCCTTTGAGTTGGGATCAGCTTGAGGATAGGGTCCTAGTGGGACCAAAAGCGATCCAAGAAATGGAAGAGAAAATGAAAACAATAAGACAAAGGATTAAAGAAGCATAAGATTGATAGAATAATTATGTCGATGTGAACTGTGTCGACCATAGTTACGAGGTTGGCGATCGAGTCTTCTTACGGGTTAAACTGCATAAGATTTCGATCAAGTTTGGAAAGGGAGCTAAATTCTCTCCTAGGTTCTTGGGACCTTTCGAGATTGTGGAGAGAAAGGGGCCCGTGGCCTATCGACTAGCCTTGCCTGATTCTTTGAGGCGCATGCATGATGTTTTTCAGATATCTGTTTTGAGACATTATATTAGTGAACCTACACATGTTATTGACATGATTTCCTTGCAGGTATTGGATGAGGGGGCACTCACGACTGAGCCAATCTTCATCCTGGATCATCGCGTTCAATGACTACGACATCTAATAGTAGATCAAGTCAAGGTCTAGTGGGACAACTATAGTTCGCACTCGACGACCTGGGAGGACGCATATGATATGCGCCAACAGTTTCCATTTGTGTTTGATAGATAGAATTATGATACCATGATACACATTATTTCGGCACTTATACTGTGAAACTTCGGGACAAAATTTAGACCAAGAGGGGGTGTATCTAACATCCTGCTCTTGCACACTGAGCTAACTTATTCTTTGAGGACACTTGCTCACAAGTGATCCGGATTATTATGTTATTAAAACATTGATTTTGATTATGATGTGTTACGGGTTGATGTCATGTTGTTTTGTTGCATTGACATAGACATGTGCTATTGACTCGGTTTTACTGAGTGTGTAGGATTTCGGACCTCAAGGGTGCAAAGGCATCGATGGAACCCCTTGGACTCCAGATCGATTCGGGGAGTGAACTCTTGGGGTTTGATTGTTTTCTATGTGATATTAGTGCATCTGATTAGATGATATGATTATGGATTTATTTCTGACATGATTCATTGATGATGCAAGCTGATGATATCTTGCTGACCAGACTCGCATGTGGAGTAGAAGGGCCACGCATGACTACCAAATATGTTGAGGGAGAGGTGTGGAAAGCATCCCTACCACAACATACTATCAATCCTATCGTGGCTCGAATTGTAGGTTAACGTTTACCTAGTTCGAAAGGACCCACGATGACGTGAGGGCAGACTGTGACAGTTACTCACGATGATTCTAAGGGGTGCGCAATAAGGCGGGGGCCTTATTCCTTAGAGGCCCTTAGTCTCCCACAAGTTCACCTGGCAGAGTATTGACTCCAGTGGTTTTAGATTTCTACCAAGTCAGTCAAGAGGCGAGTGGAACCCTTGGAGCACATGGTGCATCCTGAAGGGCACGTCACGCAAAAAAAATGGAAAGAGGCGAGTGGCACCCTTGGAGCACATAGTGCATCCTAAAGGGCACGTCGTGCAAGGGAAACAAATGAGGCGAGTGGCACCCTTGGAGCACCTAGTGCATCCTGAAGGGCATGTCGTGTTGTTAATGATAAATGAATGAACCTAGATGGCATTAGGACGAATAACATGATAAGAAAATTTTAAAACAATTTCCCTAATAAATTGTCGCCCATCACAAAAATTATGGTCTAGGTCTAATCTTTGCTAGTGGTAAAATTTTACCTTTTTATAAAAAATAAATAATAATAATAATAAACATATATAAAATTAAAATAAAAAATAAAATAAAATAAATAATAAAGATAATCTTCATTAACCTTGTGACAAGAAGGGAGTAAGCAATTAAAGTGTTTTATAAAAATCTTTTGGGATAAAAACTTAGAAAGGGGAATGATTGTTTTACTTTTATGCTAATTACAAATTTAATTCATTAAAAAGGGGGGGAGAAGGGTAAGTTTCTGCACATGCCTTTTTGAGTTTAATTAAAAAGGGAAAAAGGAGAAATCTAAAATAATTAGGAAACTAGGAAAAATGGAAACCTTAAAAGAAAGGGGAAACACTAGGAAAAAACAGCTAGTCCAACTTAGTAAGGTATCTACCATTTAAGAACTTTCTAATTTAAACTGAACTAGCAAATTAATAATGGGGAAAGTCATTAAAACCTGTAAGGGAATTTGGGGACACCTAGGAGCAATTCTAGTAGTGACTCTAGGTGGGTGAGGGAAATAAGGGTAATTAATTAATTAACGAAATTAATTTATGGAGGAATGAAGGGGATGGGTAACACTTGTACGGGGATGATTTTTAGGAATTAAGTTATTAAACATAAATTTAAATGGGATTTTGGGAAGGTAAAGGAGTTCAAAACTCTATATAATGGAGGGAGGAGAAGGAGGAAAGAGCTCTTCTATTTGCATAACGTTACGCTACAGAAATTTATACTTGAATGACTTAGCTTGTGGGAGTTGGGATACCCAGCTCAGTGAGGAGTGTTATCTCGGCCTTGCGAGGCGAGCTGGGAGCTAGTTGATTCTTGGTTAGTGTGCATGGCCCCTTTGCATCTCGAGGGGTTAAGGGGGAAGAAGAGTACCCCTAGCATTGGCTGGGAGGTACCGGTGAAGTCTCATTGGTTGACAAGAGGGAGTTGCACAGAGTGTGAGAGACATTAACTCAGAGTGGACGATCAGGCAACTGTACGCTTTCTTTATTTTTGCATGGTAGATTGTAGTAGGATTTATGCTTTGGATCTACATGTTTAATTGGGTAAGTAAATTGATTGTCTTAACGTTCTAGTTGATGTATGAATTTTTCCATAGCCTATAGCTCGATGATTGATTGACTCCCATGGCCTTCGATTCTCGGCATGTCTTGAATGCCCTTTGGTGTATTGATTTGTGAAGATTGTGGTATTTTTTTCCTTTCATCCCTATCTCATCAGTGCTCGCCTGAGCAGCTGGCTAGGAGCCTGATCTATGATCATCGCTTCGACATTAATATACCTATGGATCTCAACGCCTTGCTTTTCTGTGTGTGGATGATGAGTGAAGGATGTTCTTGTCATCCATCTACCTCTGTTATTGTCCTTGGATGATTGTTTGACTTGCACCATCTAGCAAAGACCTTTGCGTATGGATTATCTTGCGTCATTTTTGGTTTTTATTTGTGCCTTGACTGATATAATCCCTGTGACATTTTCAATGACTTTCCCATTGGATCCTTGCATTTCTCTTATTGTTGTCTGCGTTGTATTGGTATCTTGGCAATGGAAAAATGATTTGATTCCCTGTCTGCATTTTTATATTTGGTATTCTAGCAATGAAAAAATGAATTGATTTCATGTCTGCATTTTTGTATTGGTATCCTGGAATGGAAAAACGTTTTTAATTGTTATTCCTGTCTGTGTTGTATTGGTATTCTGGAAATGAAAAAATGAATTGATTTCATGTCTTCATTTTTGTATTGGTATCCTAGAATGGAAAAATGGTTTTATTTGTTATTCCTGTCTGCGTTGTATTGGTATTCTGGAAGTGGAAAAATGATTTGATTCCCTGTCTCCATTTTTATATTTGGTATCCCGGAAATGGAAAAAACGTTTTTTTTGTGATATTCATGTCTGTGTTGTATTGGTATACTGGCAATGGAAAAAACGAAATCATTTTCCTATCTGCGTTTTTATAATTGGTATCCTAGTAAGGGAAAGGCATTTTGGTCATTCATGTATGTGTTTTCATTTGGCATCTGGGCAATGAAAAATGGAAACCACGATTTTTCCATTTTAAACGTGTCTGAGATTGTCGTTGAATGCCCACGTTTTTATTTTAAAAGTTGACAGAGATTGTTGTTGAAATGCCCACGTTTTTGCTTTTAAAAGTTGACAGAGATTGCTTTTGAAATGCCCACGTTTTTTCTTTTAAAAGTTGACTCAGATTGTTGCTGAAATGCCCATGTTTTTTCTTTTAAAATGATACTAAGATTGTTGTTTAAATGCCCACGATTTTGCTTTTAAAATGAGACTAAGATTGTTGTTTAAATGCCCATGATTGTTCTTTTAAAATTAGACCAAGATTGTTGTTTAAATGCCCATGTTTTGCCTATTAAATGTGACTGAGTTTGATGTAAATAACCATGGATTTGCGCAAAAACATTTGGCGAGTTTGTTTTTGAAAGGACATTAATTTTCTATTTAGAATGTTTACTGTGTTGATTGTTGAATGACCACGAGTTGATCCTTCTGTAGTTTGTATTGTCTTCTTATTGTCCTTCAATTTGAGTGTACCCAGCCTTCTCACTGCCAAACATTAATTTCTACAGCCATGTTATTGGTGAGATTAATTGCTGTGTAACTGCCATGTTAATTGTCACGCTAATTGCTACAACAATGTAAAAGGACAACAATTTCCTTCTTAATATTAATTGCCACAGCGATGTCAATTGCTACAATGATGTTAACAGTCAATAGTTCCCTTCTTAATGTTATAGACAAATAGTTATTTTTGGTACAGATATCTTAGATAGACGACATGTGTAATTTAATTGATTACAAGTGTGGTATTGTAGCATTTTACATTGATGTGGCTAATGTAGTTATACATTAGCATTTGATAGTTAGATGGTAATTTCAGGGACTACTTAGAATTACCCTTTTAGATGGTGATTAATGGTTAAATGAGTCTAGGAGTATTGACCAAAGTATAGATTAATCTTGTTAAATTAAATTGTAGTTAATGATTAAATCATAATGCATCATTGCCGAACTGATTCATAATTGAGGTTATTTCGATTGAAATTAATGGTTGATTGTATTGTAGAATTGTCAATTGATTCAAAGGTGATGTTATTTAGATTGAAAGTAACGACTGTGGTGTAAAGTAGAATGGCCGATTGGATTGTAGTTGTAGTGTACCTTTTTGCTCACCCAGCGCTTAGAATGCACTATGTAACAATCTGTACATGCACTTCTACATAATTCGTACATACATTATATAGTCACATGCATTCAAGTAATGAAATACATTTAACTCAGAGTAAAACGTATAATTTACTGCTATGATTAAACAATCCATATCATTTAACAATAATTCATATACACAGCGGAAAACATGATAATTTATGTAGCACAGTCATGCAAAATGGGACAAGAACATAGTTAGATACTTATCTTGTAACAGTGGTGAAATGCACCAACCAAGTGCAGGCCTTCCACGAACCTCCCAGCCTTAGACCACACTGCTCATCATCTCAACAGTGGATCACCCCCAAGCTGGGACCAAGCTCCACCCCAAGGCAAGGAATCCTAGGCTAGGATGAGGTTACAGGGAAGTAGCACAGAAATATTCGGAAGGATTCTTCCCCAAAGATGCCATCTTAAGCCCACTACTACCAGGCTCTCATTCCCCACATTCATGTTCCGCCCGGGAGTATACACCTTCACACGCATAGTCCATCGGTGCTAACCTCCCTCTCTGGGTCTCGGCAACAGGCCAGATTGGGAAGTCTCTAAGCCCGTAGCTGGTGTTGGGCACTCTCTGGATGAAACCCCTTCCCAACAAACTCTTTCACCTGGAAAGAGTTCCTCACAAGCCTGACAACCTGCCTCTTCCAACCACCGTCGCCTCCCTCACCAGAAGAGAGGTCATATAGAATCTTAGCACAAAGCTTACTCTGGCCAGCATGCCACGCGTAGTCTAGCACTGCGTGGCCGCAACAATCAATTGGTAAAAACAGACACGCGCTTCCCAAACAGGTTCAACAATCATGGGATAGTCTCCCAGCTTTGGTTTCGGGATTGTACGAGGGTATTCTTGCAGGGGTCCGATGGGTTCACCCTCAGACAGTCGGGTAGAATGGAGAAGATCCCCCTCCCACGATTCATCTCGTCTATTATATTTGCATGCACCAGGGTTGACACTTGTCACCCTGGGAAATGGATGCGTTCCCACAGCAGACATCCCTTTTGCACGTTTTCCCTTTCCAGGAACTTAGGATAAAATAAATACACAAGTCTTTTGGGAAATAATATTAAAATATTATACCCAGGCTTAAGCCCCCTAGGCTTATCCCCTAGACTCAACACTTAGCCCCTTTTTCCCACCTTCCAGCCCCTAATCCCTTGCCCACTATGTGGATGCTCAGTCCCCCTTCACTCATTCATCGTGGTCGGTCTGCACCTGCGGTGTTTTATAATTTATTAATCATTCTACATACATACAAGTACATCAGCAGGCTCCTGGCCTTCAACACTTAGGATCCATGGCCTAACAAACACATAATCCTACCAGCTTATACAAAACATGGCTCACCAGCCTATAGACATGTTTACAATTCATTTCATATATCATGATTTGCAACGGGGCTCGACCTTGGGGACACTACAATCCCCCTCCCCTTATTTTTGCACTGTCCTCAGTGCAACTTACACTGTCTCTGCAAGTCTTTCAAAATTTTCAAAAAGATGCGGGTACTCTGCCCACATTACTTCTTCATGCTCCCATGTCGCATCTTCAGGACTGTACCAGGTCCACTGGACCTTTACAAGCCCTATAGCTCGATTCCGGAGCTGTTTGCTTTTCCTATCCAATATGCGCACAGAATGCACTTGCAGGACACCTTCTGGTTCCACCTGAATCATAGTCCAATCGATAACATGATTAGCATCAGGTACATATTTCTTAAGCAGTGAAACATGAAACACATTATGTACATTCATAGATGCAAGTAATGCAAGCATGTATGCAACTGGCCCAATCCTTTCGAGGATCTCAAATGGCCCACAAAATCTTGCTACCAACTTGGTGCAACTTCCCAGCTTCAGGGAACTCCTGTTAGTTCTCACTTTCAGGAAAACATGGTCACCCACTTTGAATTCTCTATGGGTTCTGTTACTATCAGCGTAACTTTTCTGCCTGTCCTGGGCAGCTTTTAGATTCTGTTTGATTTTTATCATTTGATCTTCCATCTCTTTGAGTAGTTCA
>ML779399.1:676199-709427 GCA_009831015.1 Picea engelmannii
TAAAAACATAATTTTAATAACAGATACATTGTTGTGGAAAACAATAACTCATTATCATTCATTTCATATTTAACGAACATACTGTTAAACAATTGTCAAATTGACATATCAAATCTTGATAAAAAAAAATTAAAAATAGTCATCGGAAAGATAACAAAATTATTTACAAGTTTTGTTTTTACTGTAAAGTGAAATTCTAAATAAAAAAAATAATTTTGTATGCCAGAAGTTGAAGAACTTGTGAAAATACAGTTTTTTTTGTCATAAAACAAGCAAAAGTGTTACCCAGCTTCATGATTTTACCCTAATCCTTATGCACATTTTTCTAGATCCGACGGTCACGAGGGCTCGCCTTCCCTCCCGAACAGATATTAAGGTTCTAACACCATTGGTGTAGAGACCTATGTCCCCATGGCCGTAGACCACATTGGCTGCAGTTTCACTGCACCGCTAAACCTCCTGAGCTCGTAAGCGCGGTCAAGCAACTACTTGACACACTGGAACAAACCAAGGTCCAAAATTGGCCATTCCAGGCCCAATTCCCTTCACTTCTCGGTCCAAAAACCACTCTACTGGACCATCTAGGCTCAGCGTCGAAAACTTGGCTCTGATACCAATTTGTAGTGTACCTTTTTTCTCACCCAACGCTTAGAACGCACTATGTAACAATCTGTACACGCACTTCTACATAATTCATACATACATTATATAGTCACATGAATTCAAGTAATGAAATACATTTAACTCAGAGTAAAACGTATAATTTACTGCTACAATTAAACAATCCATATCATTTAACGGTAATTCATATACATAGCGGAAAACTTGATAATTTATGTAGCACAGTCATGCAAAATGGGACAAGAACATAGTTAGATACTTATCTTGTAACAGTGGTGAAATCCACCAACCAAGTGCAGGCCTTTCATGAACCTCCCAGCCTTAGACCACACTGCTCATCATCTCAACAGTGGATCACCCCCAAGCTGGGACCGAGCTCCACCCCAAGGCAAGGAATCCTAGTCTAGGATGAGGTTATAGGGAAGCAACACAGAAATATTCGGAAGGATTCTTCCCCAAAGATTCCATCTTACGCCCACTACTACCAGGCTCTCATTCCCCACATGCTTGTTCCGCCTAGGAGTATACACCTTCACACGCACAGTCCATCGGTGCTAACCTCACTCTCTGGGTCTCGGCAACAGGCCGGATCAGGAAGTCTCTGAGCCCGTAGCTGGTGCTGGGCACTCTTTGGATGAAACCCCTTCCCAACAAACTCTTTCACCTGGAAAGAGTTGCTCACAAGCCTGACAACCTGCCTCTTCCAACCACCGTCGCCTCCCTCACCAGAAGAGAGGTCATATACAAGCTTAGCACAAAGCTTACTTTGGCCAGCATGCCATGCGCAGTCCAACACTCCGTGGCCGCAACAGTTAATTGGGAAAAATAGACACGCGCTTCCCAAACATGTTCAGCAATCATGGGATAGTCTCCCAGCTTTGGTTTCGGGATTGTACGAGGGTATTCTTGCATGGGTCCGTCTGGTTCACCCTCAGATAATCGGGTAGAATGGAGAAGATCCCCCTCCCACGATTCATCTCGGCTATTATATTTGCATGCACCAGGGTTGACACTTGTCACCCTGGGAAATGCATGCGTTCCCACAACAGGCATCCCTTTTGCATGTTTTCCCTTGCCAGGAACTTAGGATAAAATAAATACACATGTCTTTTGGGAAATAATATTAAAATATTATACCCAGGCTTAAGCCCCCTAGGCTTAGCCCCGAGGCTCAACACTTAGCCCCTTTTTCCCACCTTCCAGCCCCTAATCCCTTGCCCACTCTGTGGATGCTCAGTCCACCTTCACTCATTCATCGTGGTCAATCTGCACCTGGCGGTGTTTTATAATTTATTAATCATTCTTCATACATACAAGTACATCAGCAGACTCATGGCCTTCAACACTTAGGATCCATGGCCTAACAAACACATAAGCCTACCAGCTTATACAAAACATGGCTCACTAGCCTATAGAAATGTTTACAATTCATTTCATACATCATGATTTGCAATGGGGCTCGGCCTTGGGGACACTACAACAATAATTGTTAATCAGTTGATAAGTTAAAGACTAAATTATAATTTAGACTTGCTAAATTTCGATGCATACTTGATGTCAAAAACAATTTGTAATTGTTGACTAGTTTAGACTTGATGAATGGGTCAGGTGGTTGATGAAGCCATGAATTCCCTGGTAGTCATCCTCTTGTGTCTCATCGACCTTTTGTGTGGGGTATGGGTATAGTTTCCCTGTCAGTATTCGACTCCTAGCGCGTCGGAGTTTTCTAGAGTCCTTGGTCCATATTGGATGTGTTGTGCCAAGGTTATTGACGCGTCTATCACCTGGGGATGGCATCATTCCTGATGATCGGATCATGGCACGCCCTATTTGGATAGTGGCGAATGATAACTTGGTTGGAGTCGGTGCCTTCCGTGTGAGTGTTGTCGAGCGTTCTAAGTTTGTTTTTGCGCACAGGTTGAATGCCTTCAGGCATTTGGTTCATGCGCCTTAAGGTTCTAGTCTTTATTCGTCAAGTTCGTTATGTCGGGAGGGGGATGTTGTCCCTTTGATTGTAGGCGTGGTCCTATTGTGTCAGGTGGGTATTCATTTCTCCTTGTTTTAACGCATGTTTTTCCCCGTTTCTCCTGTGCTAGTGCGTTGAGTCATAGTTTCCTATTGTCTAGACTGCATGCTTATGTTCGTCGTCAGTGGTGAGGTAAACTGTTGGTTTCGTTGCCTTCTTGTCCTAAAAAAAAAAATTGCACTTCTGCTTCAATCGTAATCGTAATGAAGGGGTCATTACAAAAGTGTGCCTGACTATTGGATATTTAACAAACTAATATGGATTGCAGAGAATGTGTTGCATCACATATTCCAACATATTCAATACTTAATCATTAGTTCATGGATTGTACATTGTGCATTAATTATTGCATTACTATTGTATTATGTGAAGTATTAATTGTAATTATTTAATTGACATATTAAATTAATTATTATTAATTATTTTGTTGTTAATTATTATTAATGTTAATTTAATTAATATTATTTTTTGTATTATTATTTTTAAAATATTTAAATATTGATGAGATTGATTATTAGTATGACTCTATTTTATCTCATTAATATTTAATCAATTTCACATCATGAAATCAAATATATATAAGTAAATACAATTACGAATTTTTAAATTAAATATAAAAACAATAATGTATTTATTTTTCTTGTAACGAGTGGTACACTACTACTCTACTGAAATGTAAACTTTGTATACAACACTGTATAAAAAAACATCTATGCATATAACAAAATGAATTTGGCATCAAAATTTGATTGAACTATTGTTTTTTCTCTCTCCATCTTCTAAACCCTCACCATACTCATTTTGTAAGAATTTGTAACATTTATAGATGTAATTAAGTGCTTATAAGTTTAAAAAAATGATCAATATCATCTTCCTCTAAACTAATTTCATCATCATCAATCTATAAGAATATAACAATAATTCAATTAAATAGATAATAATTCAACTATATTAAGTTTAAAAAAACTAATGCATAATTAAAAGCATGACATGGTAAAATTCCACCATTCTTTCACAACCATGTTTTAGGGATTACTTCATTTCATCCTTAGTTGTCTTTCAACTATAATCATTTAACTATTTTCATAAAATAAAACCAATATTTAATAATGACATATATTAATCTAATATATGAACATCACCTTACTATTTTATAAATGTACAAATACTACAATAAATGAGATTATCTTGATAAGCATATAAAATGTCCTCTAATCAAGGACCTTTCAGCTTGAATACTAGAATGTGTACTTATTTTTTTGTCCTCCATTTCTACCTATATACACGATTTGTTAAATGTATTTACATCAATAAAATGACCAAAAAGTAGGTTAGCAATACTAAGACATTACATCTAAGAAAAAATGTAATGTGTGAGTGTGAAGGAAGCTTCTAAATTAATGCAAAAATCATATCCAAATAAATTTCTAAATGTTAAAAGCTTAAGCAATTAGAAAATTTAGAAAGTGCAATATTATTTTATATTGGATAAGTAGAAGTTAAACATTAAAGTCATGAACACAATTTAAATGATAGTTCAACTAACTATATATTATTTATTATTTTTGTGGCTTATTGTTGTGGTGAATAAGGGTTCACTCTTTTTTAGTCTCTTCATAATCCTTAAAAATGTTTTAAAGATAATTTTATCAACATTTTTTGGTTTGTTTTTCAATTTTCTTTTTTATTCAAGTATATCTTTAATGTATTTATTAAATCTGTTTAGAATTATAGACAAGAAATACAACTATAAATTCAATGAAAATACATTGAAAATACATAATGAAATAAAAAAGGAAAAATAACTAAAAACATAAGTGATTAAAAAAGAGTGATTAAAAGATATTTCACATTATGTAGTATCTCCTACTCACAAATATTAGAAAATATATGAAGGGTCATATATTACTAAATAGTTTGTGTGGGAACCTTTTAAATAGATGCTACAATTCTCTTTACTCATTAGTATTACTTATTTCACTCAAAAATTTGTGGTATTCTTTTTACCACTCCATAGTAATAGTGTTAAACAATTCTTAATGTAAAAATTTTCTAGTTCTATATTTTAAAACCATTCCTTGTGAATAAGGTAATTCTCTATCTTTTGTCTTCATAAGTTAATTTTCTATCTTTTGTTTTCACATTTCTTCAATTTAGTTCGTTGTCATCTCTATGTATTTTGTTCAAACATTAATATCCATGCAATGTGGAGTCACAATTAGATTTATATAACAAAATTTACTAAACACACAAATAACTATGTAAACATAAATCAACATATAATAAAAATATACGTACAAAGCTTATCAACCCATAATTTTGTTGCCTTTTATTCAATGGAAACACTTAAACTCTTGGATTTATTAGATTCATAGAACCATCACAATATCTAGATTCTACACATAACCCAACTATAGAAGGATAATGCATGAGAGCCAAAGAATTTAAAGGGATTATAAAAAAATCATTGAGGCATAAAAATATTTCACTAAATTACACTTTATTTAAAATTTAGGGAAAAATCCTCATTAAATACCTAAATCAAGGCCCCATATTTGCATGAAATACCCAATATAATAATATTATGGTTCCTCATGTTTAGAATGTACACAATAGTATTGAATTTGCATTAATTTCTAAAAAATCCTACTTTATTGTTAAAAATTGAGTACAAGTCTACATGACAGGGCTTAGAAAAATGCATGCCAAAACTTATTCAATTTCCCTTTTGAGAAAGTAGAACTTCTTGATTTCGTATTTTTTCCTTACCTAATTCACCTTCATTTTCTTTCATCAAATATTTAAAGTAAGATGTAATAGCCCGCTCTTGCACACATCTAATGTGACTTATTCCTTGAGGACACTTGCGTGCATGTGATCCAGTTCATTATATGATTGTCTACTTCGCTTATGGATTCAGATGATGAGATTGTGGATTATGATGTTATGTTATGTTATTTATGTATAGACAAGTTCTATTCATTGGTTTCTCCTGAGTGTGCAGGACTCTAGATAGATTGAGGATGTCGATGGAATCGATGGACCTCCTTGGACTCTAGATCGAGTCAGGGAGTGGACTGCATATGGTTTGAATATTTATGTTATTTCATATGTGACATATGATTGGGTATATTAAGATGTTGTTTATGGATCATTGGCATGTTTCATTGATGGATGCAGGCTGACAATTTCTTGCTAATCAGACTCACATTAGGAGTAAATGGGTCATGCATGACAACCAAAGATATTGAAGGAGAGGTGTGGCAGCAACCCTGCCACAACCTACTAGCACTCTCGTTGTGGCTCGAACTATAGGTTAATGATTACCAAGTTCAAGAGATCCACGATGTCGTGAGGGAAGACTGAGACAGTTTCTCATGAAGATTCTAAGGGGTGCACAATAAGGTAGGGTCCTTATTACTTAGAGGTGCTTAGTCACCCACAAGGTCTCGTGACGGAAAATTGACTCCAAGGGTTAGACGTCTACCAAAATCAGTCAAAAGGTGAGTGACACCCTTGGAGCACGTAGTGTTTCTTGAAGGGCACGTCACATAAATGAAACATGAATGAAGGTGAGTGACACCCTTGGAGCACGTAGTGCGTCTTGAAAGGCACATCATGGTTTTTAACATTGGTGAGTCAATGAACGTAGGCACCTAGAAAACAACATCTCAATTTGACTTGGTCAGCCTTAAAATAAATGTTGTATGAGTAAAGTTTAATAATTATAAAATTCCCCTTAAAAACGATTTTACTAAGCCTAGTTGAATTTAGAGCATAGGTCTAATTGGGGTATAAGGACTAAAACTAATTAATCAATTGATAAAGGGGGATGAAAGAAAAACCAATTTAAAATTTAAAGGAGAAATAATTTATCAAAATTTAATTGTTGGTTATGTGCAAACTTTCTAATTTAAAACTTACACAAAAAGGGGAATTTTAATTGCAAAAGGAATGTGGAACATAGAAGGGAATCTAGTCTAGAGAACTTTCCAAATTAGATCTCAAATAAGCTTTAAGAAATGCGCTAGTCATTAAGTAAATGTGAGGGAATAAAGGGACATCGAGGAGCGTTTTTAGGAAAGCTTTTAGGTGGGTGAGGGAAATTGGAAAATTAATTTAATTAATTAAATGAATTATTTGTGCAACTAAGGGATTGGGTGACAAGTGTACGGTGGAGAATTTTTCCTAATTAATTTTTAATAAAAAGAATTTAATTTATTAATTTTCCTAATTTTTCCTAATTAATTTTTAATAAAAAGAATTTTTAACAAATGGCAATGAATGGGTATGGATCACGATTGTTATGCATAAGGTTATGATGCCAAATTTTTCTTGACTGATTTTTCTTGTGGGAGTTGGGATACCCAGCTCGAAAAGGGAGTGGTAGCTCGACCTTGCAAGGTGAGTTGGGAGATATAATATATGGTTGTGTGTGTGTGTGGTCCATTTGTGGCTCGGGGGGGGGTAAGGGGGAATAGTGAGGGATATCCTTCTATTCACTTTTATTGTTTCTAATTATGCGATGGATGGACCAATCCATCTCCCTTCATTAATAGCTCCACGCCTTCTTTTTTAAAAGTCAGTGAGTGATAGTTGTATTGAGTTTGATAACAATCCTTGACTATGTAATTTTGATTTAGAAAAGAAAGGGAAGGGCGTTTAATTTTAAAAATTCTTAATGATGGAACTAGGTGGTCAAGGATTGATCCTCTAATACATGTGTTATTTTAAATAGCACAACCTGCAAGGGAGGGAATTACTGGAAGAATTAAAAGAGTTAAAAGATAAAGGAAACAACATTTTTCCTGACGAACATATATGGGTAATCATTGATATTATTAATTGATGCCTAACTTAGTGGATCCATCACTTCACAACCCCTTTGATGTTGAGAATTAGATCTCTTAGCCACTATGTTTGGCCATATGCTATGGGGGTTCTTATTAATTTATGTATGTTTTTCTTATTGAGTTTACACTTAAAATTGTTGGAAGGACTATTTAAGAACTTAGTTTACCTTTATGCCTATAATCATAACTAACATTTATTCTTGCGTCCTTTGAATTAGATGCAATGAATGATTGATTGCGTCACTAGGTTTTTCCTGCACATAATTTTGTTGATGTAGGAATGATTGCATAACCAGATGTTATTGGACCATTGACTTAGTAAGGCACGATTGTTTTTCTTTTGACCTTAGAATAACGTTGAATTGGTGGACTTTAGTGATCGATTAATCGCTCGTCTTGGGGCAAGAAAGATGTTTTCCTTAGCGTCCTGAAAATACATAAGATGATTACCTTGCACCTTGGTTTATGATGTGATTAAATAATTAGATTATTTGTGTGCATTGAATAATGATGATGTATGTTTACTTAGGTGATTAAGATTAATGCGTGAATGATCTGGATGATGTTTTATTCGGTAAATAGATCACGTATACATCTTGAAATAATGAGGATATATTGTTGAATTCAGTAATTGATAATCACTCTCCTTGAAGTAAAGTAAATGTTGATCTTGTGCCCTAGATTTAAAACAAACTTGATTAATTTGTGCATGAATAATACAGTGTATGGATGGTGGTACAATTATTTTACTCTTGCTCAATGATTCTTTATTAATTGAGGAACGATAAAGTTGTTTTTTCTTTCCCCCTTAGAATGATGTGGTCACCTGATTGAATTATTAATTAATTGCCTTTGTGGCTTGGATTTATTATGTTTTATGATGTGTTGTGTGAATGATTACATGTGTGCCATGTTCAATTATGAATTGGGATTGATAGATTGTTAATTTGATTATCATTGTTGTTTTTGATTCGCTAGTGCTTGGGATTGATTTTGTTAGTGGGATTTAGACACCTCCTTGTTCCTCAGAACAGTCACGAGCCTTGAGACCTTAAATGTTTAAAATCAATTGGAACCTGGGCTTGATCATTTCTTATGTGTCATGGAGGTCCTAACCTTGCAGGGTAGGTTGGGTGGGTAGTATATTATGTGATTCTTGTGATTATCCTTATGATCCTTATGATTCGTTATGTTATCTTATGTTTACTTGGTGTTATTTGATGATGGTCCTTATGTGAAGCAATGAATGTTTAAGATTTTACTGCTATGTGTTGATATTTATTTGTAGAATGCAATGATGTGGCTTCTGTTAATTAATGTGTAAATACATCGATAAGTGTATAGTGTTTCATGATGAGGATGTGTCTGCATTTTGTTTTAATTGATGCTTAATGCATTGATATCATTTTGTTAATATATGTGAAAGCTTGTTGATGATGTTGTTATTTATTTGATGTTTTAATTACCTAACACAACAATAAAAAGAAAAAAAATTACCTGTTGTACAATGCTTTTGTTGGCGTAACGGCGAGGGCCATTACATATGGTATCAGAGCAGGTTCAACCCCGCGACTGTGGATAGTCATGCCTTCCATTGAATTAAACCCTTGATTAATACATAGCGCTAATTAAAATTTTAACATGTCCATGCGGTAGTCACGGTTAGAGGACGTCGTAGAGACTCATGATGTGGTGTCAGGGGAGGAGGCGCAACACCTCCAGTAGCACCATGCCAGAGGGGTCCAACCCTCAAGGAGAAGAACAAGTCTTCAGCATGAGTGGATTTCCACATGGTATGCGTTGGGTCTAACAAGGTCCTTCCAAGGAATGTCAAAGGCCTTATCAAACCATTTTTGCTGAGATAAGGCCAAGGTGCATGTACCTCTGAGGGTCCATAGCACACCTGAGCTAGTACTAGTAGCTTTCACAGAGAACTCTGGAATATTAAGTTCACGATTTCACAAGTTCCATAGACGACTCTTATATGGTGGAAGACGCTCCTACCTCAACTAAACATGGTCATCGATGTTGTGTTATGGGAATGATTTGAGGAATAGTTCTAGGAGAAGTAATTGTCAGAGGAATTCATTGAGCGCCAACTTTATGAGTTCAACGCCTTATGAGTGGGTGGTCATAGAGTGTCAGATTATGAGACTAGATTTATGGAGCTACTTTGGTATGCCCACTTTTGAACATGAAGAAGTTGGAGATCAACAAGTTAATGATCGAACTTAAATCCAGATTTCATGCGAAGGTGAGGATATAAATGCCTCAAACTTTTCATGATGTAGTCCAATAGGCCTCATAGATAAGGAAGAATTGACCATGGGAGTTCGGGAAGGACTCCTACAAGATTGTCTAGACTAACAACTTCTAGTGCGTAGCAGCATCAGACGTCGTCCAGACAAGACATCTTGGTATTAAGATACATCTATAGTACCCTTGTTCATGACACCCTAACGATAGGTTCCTTAGTAGAGGTCTCCCTATAGGGCACCACCGCATCCTCAACAATGTCGTTAGAAGTTATAGTTTAGGCTTGTCAGTGGAACATACCATGATCTTAGGTTGGTGGGCCAACAAATTCTATTTCAGGGCTAGGAGTACTGGACTAGAGGTGGGTGATGGTCATGTGGAGAGCCACCACACCAGCAAGATTGTCTGTTTGAAAGGTTCAGGGCAGTTGGGTCAACAGGACACACTACCATGGTGGAGATGGGCAAGGCCCATAGGATTCATGATCGCAGTGAATAACCACCAAGTCGAGGGCCATACCACTATGCTCGAGGCATCAGGTACCATCACCAACCAAAATTTAGTATTTGTTAGATTTCGATGCTCAGGGAATTTTATTATAGACCACATTGAAGGGATTTAGGTAAAGGCATTCGAACAAGACAAGTTAAGCTACGTAGAAATGGCTTCATGAGCTAAGAAATATGATTGAGTGTTACCCATGATTTTGGTCGTCATGATGATATATTGATGATGGTGTACTCAGGATCTTCATTGGAATTTTCTCTTGAGAAAGTTACCTTCATCTCTTTCCAAAAATCACAGTTTTGAGGAATGTTCGTAGTCTGCCAATATATTTGCCTGTGAGAATGTATGATTCTCGCAGGATGCCTTAAGCCAGGGTGCGAGAAGTTCGCACTGTGTTGAACTGCTAGGGTCCAAACTCTTTCTAAAGAAGGGAAAAAGATGAATTCTTGAAGCTTCTAGAAGGGAATCTTCTAGAAGGATGAGATGACATTCAAATGATTATCCTAGTACTGGATTCCCTGATATTTTGGGATCATTCTTATCTAAGTAACTAATCCATTCTCTCCTATATATTGAGAGAATTATCATGAAAAAAGTTAGAAGCAAATAAGGTCAAACAAGACATTGGAGAATTGGTGAAAGACTGTGTGAAGGATTGATGCTAAAACAACTAGGAAACTCCAGCAAGTTTATCAAAGGTGGTTGATCTTCTTCATGCAAGTGATCAAGTGTGTGTGCCAGAGCCAAGGTTCATCGAAAGGAGGTTTGAAACATCAAGGCTCAGGTTGTAATCTTTTCTTTCCATCAATATGATACAGTAATATGTCCCTTTCCCATAAAGCTAGTTCCACTTTATTGTATAACTCCTTGATCATATACATAGATTAACTGTTGAATAGATTGTGCTTTCTTCACTCTGGTTGGTTTGTGTTGTCTTGGTCTTGGTGGCACGAGAGAACTGGAGCGAAGAAGGAGCAACAAAGACTATAGGAAGCGATTATAAGGTATGTAACTTGTTCTTGCCTCCTAGTTCATTCTATAGTCGAAATCTAGGGAAAGAGTATTATTCTATCTTGCTTTGTTCTAGATCCAGGTGGATCTAGGGAGATCGGTTTGTGTCTGCACTTATGGATTTATCCAATAACAAAATTGGTGACTCCACTGGGGAACAATCCCATTTTCTTTGTGGCTTTTGATATTTTTCTATGGCCATTTGCTCTGGTTTCATTTGTCTCTTGTCTTATCAGTCTTTGAGTCTTCAGGATATCCTGATAGACCTTCTGGGTCCAGAAGTCTTTTTGAATTTTGCTTCATTTTTCAAATTTTTTCTTATGCTCAGGGATTCTCGTAATGTACTTCATTGCAGCCTGTGAGAATAGGTAGGGTTCACACTCTGCCTATAGGTTTCAGTGCGAGGTTCTCGCACCCTGCTCAAGGGTCACCTGCGAGAATCACTGATTCTCGCACTGTGTTATATTGCCTGCCTGCGAACACTCTTTTTCAAAAATTTGATTTTAAGTTTTGGCATTTTTAACTGCCCAGATCAGTTTGATTGCCTCTTCTGAGTTTCTTGGACCTCTGATTGGTATCTTTCTTGTCTTTGTTTGTATGAATGAACAGTCTTAGGGTTTCAAGGCTTTTCTTTTCATTTTGGACTTGACTTTCGTTTCTTGGCTTTTCTTGGCAAAACCATTCTCTCTGACTTCAGAATCTGAGTGAGTTTGATTAGTTAAGATCCAGTGATTGGTTGAAAGTTAAGTTTGCTTGGTTTTATCATTTGCTTTTGGTTTGAAATATCCTTTTCTTTTGCATTTGAAAACACTAAAATTGGTTTGCTCTTTATTTTTGCTTTCATTGAAAGAGTGGATTGAGTTATTTGCTTGTTAGTTGATTTGATTTTCTGTGCTCTCGTTGGCTTAGTGAGGGTCGTCCTTTTTGGAAAGTGAACACAAGGTTTTTCTTTCAAAAACTTGTTTTTGTTTTTAGAAAACATTGAAAAAATCAAATTATTGAGCTTGTTGAAGTATTTGAAAAGACACAATAGAAAATTGTCATTTGATAAAGTGATTGTTTGCATTGACATTTAAATGGAAATTGTGCATTGTAGTTCAAGGTTGATCTGGAAAACTCTCTCTCTCCCATACATAGGATTCATTGAACGAAAAGTGATATTTTTCATTCTCATTATTGCATTATTGGGTCAGAGTCATACAACATAAGTTTCATTTCCATTACCTTTGAGTAAACAACAGCCTTTAATAACACTGTGTAATCATAAAATTTATCTAGTAACTCTTTTCTAGGGATCTTTTACACCAACATTTAGCTAGGTTAGTGCTTTGGAGTAGGAAGAGAGATACACTCTCCAAAAACATAAAATACACAATAGCATCTTGTGTTAGGGAGTGTTAAATTCCATTTGCAACATCTTGTCCTGGGAAGCCCTTCTCACACAAGGGTCAAGCACGAGGTCGCATTGGTATTGGTAGAGTTACTCACCCTGCTTTGTTGGTATCGGTGTAGAGATTGCACGTATTACGGGGATCACTCAGAGGTATACCCATAATGATGAGTGGAAGCCTTTTGAGTTGATTTCGGGCTAGATACCCTGCCCTTGCGTGTGGATCGGACTGTCGACTGTTCCCCCAGGCTTTATTGTTGTTGGTGGTGACCTTAGTGGCCTATATCTCTAGATTCTTACCCGAGGTGACTGTGGAGGGGAAAGTCTTCACGGTACCTAGAATTGACGTTGACCAAACTCACTCGGGCTCCTTGGAGGGTATACCCACGATTATGTGTGCGAGCTTGCACCAGGGTGTAAGTCCGCTAAGCAGGTCGTCAACGTAAATTTTCCGCCCTAGCCCCGCCCCTTCTGGTCTCGTTGTTGCGACGTTGGATTTAATCACCAACTAGTGGCTTCGAAATTAGAAGGTCTGGTTTGCTTGGTGATTGCTTCCTAGTTTTTGTTTACTAGCGCGTGTTGTTTTTTTCTCGAAGTTGACCATAGCATTTTCTTCACGGATCTTGTCACGCGTTTACAATAGCTCCCCCACGTTGTTCAGGTAGAATGTAGGGTTTATCTCCAGAGAATTTGGACGGTACACAACCCTTGCCTACAGCTACACCTGAGGGCTCTCCTCGGGAAGGTGAAGCCGCAGTTGTTACCACACCGCAAGTGGAATCAACTGACTCTCTAGAACCTTTTTGAATTACCAATACTAGAGAGGACTTTTGAATTCATCGTGGTGAACGACCCTTTATGCGATTAAATTCTTCTGGAGAAGCTGTTGTTACCTCTTCTGGATCACCCGTTGGGCCTTTTCCCGGTATAGAAGTCCAAGATCCTTTTTGGTCTGCCGATGATTTCCGTAGGACCCTTTTAGTCCTGGTTCGCCTGTGGTCTCTGAAATCAACCCTCCAGTATTTCCTGAGACAGAGTCTGTACCAGTGAATACTACTTATACCTTTACTCTCCCTGTCAATATGGCCCATCTCGCGAATACTATGAGTGTCCCTACCGGGTTAACTACCGTTGGTCTTGCTCCTATAAACACCCAGCAAACGCCCAATGTCATTCTGACACTACCACCCGGGTGCCATGCATTGAATGCTTTGTTGAATGCTTATGTTCCAACACCTACGCAAACCCCTGTCGGTTCTCCAGGTGGTCCTTCTTTTCCTGGGCATCCTATTCCCGGTTTTATTTCGACACTCCCTCAATTTCCTTCTGGCAATCCTAATCCTAGTGGCACTATACTATCCCTTACACCGAACTTGCAGATTCCCATTGGTGGACACGGTGATACAATTCAACCTCCTCTTACCAGACACATTCCAGTTACTACACAACCTTCGATTGGGACACAACTTCCGGTTGGAACTCCACCTATGATAGGGGGACCAACCCCACATTTTGGGAAAAATATACCCCCTGCTTTGGCCCAGTATTGGAATCAGATGATACAAAATCTTCCTCAAACGCCTGGGGTGCAACAGCCTGTCCCTACTATAGGCCAACCCTATCCAGGTATACCCAATCCTATTTGGGGTCAGGGTCAAAATGCTCAAACTCAGGTCCCTGCTCAAACTCAAGGTTACAATCCTTGGAACTACTATCCGCTCCAACCACCGCCGAATCTGTCTGGACAGACTGCTTATGGTCCTATTGGTTTTCCTATAGGGATTCCACCCCAAAGTCACCAGTACCCACAGGTGAATCGATAGTTACCTTTTCTTGCTACTTTGGATTTGCCATATTTGTCTAGGATTCTAAATGATCCTATTCGTCACTCTCCCCAATGGCATGTTATTCCCACCAAGCTTCCATCGGACATCCCTAAATTAGACGACAAAGTGGGAGAGGACCCGAACAATCATGTTATGACTTTCCACCTATGGTGTTCATCAAACTCATTGATGGATGACTCTATTCATTTACATCTTTTTCAACGAACCCTTACTGGTTCTGCTGCGAACTGGTATATTGAATTGCCACGAGGTTTCTTCTCTAATTTCAACACCCTAGCTATGGATTTCCTTACACATTACCAGTTACTGATCTTTTATGATACCGGGACTAAGATTTTGACTTCCTTCAAATAGACTAAAGGCACTCATATATCTGATCATATTCATGAGTGGCGAAGACGTGGACGTCTCATTAAACTTGAACTCCCTGATCAATTACTGGTAGAATGTTTTACGAAATCCTTTGTGAACGAAATTGGTAAGGACATTTCCATGGGTGGTGTTGTCACAGAGGAGCAGGCTATAAGTCGTTCTCAATATCTTGATCTCGTTTATTCGCAAATGGGAACACTTTACGATTTTCTACCTGAATTACCTCGTCTTGGTACTTCCAGCACTTCAACTACTCCAGTTGCCTCGTATGCAGCTGACGGTGTGATTGGTACTGCCCAGGCCCACTCACATTCTGTTTCAAGCACCACCCCTAAATCTGCTTCTTCTAATGTTCAAAATGCTCCATCTCCCATTTCTCCCACCGGTAAAACTTCTGAGGTTAATTCTATTCAATCTACCCCAGTCGATAAAAATAAATCTAAAAAGGGGAGAGGCAAGAATAAGGAGGGAAAAAATAATAATCAAGCAGAGAAAACTAAAACCACTCCTGTTGAAGATCGAGATAAGCGCAAACCACGATACCCTTGCCTTATATGTGGTGACGATCACTACACAAAGGATTTTCCACGACGTGCCGAGGTCATGAAGTTCCTTCAAGGAGCTCCCATACCATCTACACCGGCTGTCTTGTCCCAACCCTTCCCGTCTCAACAGCAGGCTCAGTTGGTCATTCAAGACCAACCCTCCTCTTCTACGACATCATATGTTTTAATGTGTACTGGTGATTCTAAGCAAAACAACGTTTCACTCATGACTAGAGCCAAAGATTATACTCCATTTAAGGAGAAGGTTGATGATGTCCCTCCTTCTTTGGTCCAACCCTCTCCCACGAATCCACCTACTAACGGTCCTCTTCATCTCGAATGACCGAGCCTTGATACAGTTCTACGACCACCCCCAAAAGGTGTCGTTAGGAAATCGACTTTCAATCCTCATGCTCGTGCGGCCCAGAACTACAACATTGTTGAAGATCTAGCCCAGGCACCTTCAGCGATGCCAATCCTTGAAGTCCTTCAGTCTTGTCCTGCACAACGAAAGGCACTATTGAAAGCTATAGGTGGGATTGACCCAACAGATACGAATCTCATAGTATTTGACTTAGATGATCATATTCCACGGTTACCCCCACAACTTGCGTTCCAGATACAAGTTGTTGTCTTTGACAAGAACATTTGTCGCACTATTATCGACGAGGGTGCCTCAATGTGTGTAATGTATTTTTCTTGTTGGAAAGCCATTGGCTCTCCTCCCTTGAATGAATCACACAACACTCTTAAAGCATTCAATGGCTCTAGTTTTAAGCCTTATGGTGTTCTTCTTTTGTTGCCCATTACCTTAGAAGGTAAAACCGTCCAAGTCGAAGTGGAAGTCTTTGACGCTCCTCTTGATTATAATCTTCTACTTGGCCGTAGCTGGATCGATTCCATGCGCGCCGTTGTGTCAACACTTTTTCGTGTAGTATGTTTCCCTCATCATGGAAAGGTTGTTATCGTTGACCAACTTGCCTTCTTCAACTCTGATACTCATACTGGCAACGTGTCATTTATTGCTAAAACCCCACCGGGTTATGAGAATGTCGGTGTCGGCCTTTTAAAAGACTCCTCGTTGATGGGAACTTTCCCCATTCCACCACCCGAGGTTACACACCCGTTAGTTGCTTCTATCAACATGATCTCCACCATGCCTCACGAACTTCCTGCGTCACACGATCCTTGGATTGTCCCTGACCCTGGAGATCATTTTCGTTTTGGCGAAGTCATGTCGTTAAGTCCAGTTGAGTCCGCTTATCAAGCCATTCAATCGGCAACACCTTCTACCCCCTCTCTTGATGAGTTGTCTCCCGATCCTTTTCATGTTATTTTTCCCACTGATGAGATGATCATGTCCGTCATGGAGGACACCCTGTGGGATGATGGGCATCATCGTTCCATACTTTTTTTGGAGCAACAAACTCTTGAGAACTACCAACGGATTTCGACTTCGTCGACCGTTGTTGTTATTTCGATGGTTCCCGCGACTTCACATGATGTGTTTGCTGAAGGGAACTTAAGTAACATCTCGCCCACGATTCCCATTGACATCTCCATTAAACCTTGAATTGTTGAAAATGTTCACATTGGAGCTTCGTTTTCTTCCGACGAAATCGTCACCTATACCTCTCTGTTCAAAGAATTTCATGACATCTTCGCCTAGAGTTATGAAGAGATGCCAGGTATTGACCCTACTATTGTTGTACATGAGATAAAGACATACCCCGGAGCTAAACCTGTCTGGAAACGCCTTCGTTCGGTCCACCCATGTAAAGCGACGGCTATCAAGCTCGAAGTTGAAAAACTTCTAAAAGCCGGCTTTATTTATCCAGTGGCTCTTACAGAATGGGTTTCCAATCCTGTCTCGATTGACAAAAAAGGAGGCAGTATTCTTGTATGTGTTGATTATAGGGATATTAACAAAGCTTGTCCAAAAGACAACTTTCCAACCCCTTTCGTCGACCAAATTGTCGATGACTGTGCCGGCAGTGAAATATTCTCTCTCATGGATGGTTTCTCCGGATATAATCAAATTAAAATTTCTCCCGAGGACCAACATAAAATGCTTTTATTTGTCCTTGGGGTAATTTTGCCTATAGGAAAATCCCTTTTGGTCTTAAGAATGCTGGCGTGACGTTTCAACGTGCTATGTCTTATGATTTTCATGATATTAAGCATATCTTTCAACCCTATTTGGACGATTTACCAGCTCATTCTATGCGTAGAGTCGATCACCATAACCACCTACGAGCTATTTTTGTTCGTTGTCGGTTCTATCGTATACGTTTAAATCCTCATAAATGCGTTTTTTGCATAGAGTCCGGTCATCTTCTAGGTTTTATCATTTCACTTCAAGGGATTCGGGTGGATCCTATTAAGGTTGAGGTGATTCTTAATATCCCTCCTCCTTCCACATTGCGCTAGTTACAAAGTTTGCAGGGGAAAGAAAACTTTCTTCGTCGTTTTATCCCTAATTACGCCGAGATAACTCGTGGTTTTACGCGGCTATTAAAGAAAGATGCAGAGTTTGTCTGGGATACCATTGCTAACAATGCCTTTGAAGCTTTAAAGTTATCCCTAATCCCTAATGTTATGATGAGTGTAACCTGTACAGGCGTGATGACTTTGACGATTCAATATCGGGATATGGACACAATTTTCATTTTACATCGTGTGTTTCGATTGTTTTTTATGGTTTTTACATAAAACCTCGAGCGTCGTTTTTTTTCATTCTTGCGCTTGTAAATACATGAGAATGTGGTCGAGCATAATTTTATCACTTTTTCGGGCTCACAAGGTTATACGAAAAATGAACCCCCCTGGAGTCCTCTTTAAGCTCTTTTCAGACTCTCTAAACATGAAAAGATCGTCGAGCGACCTTGTTATTTTCACGCTCGATAAAGTATTTGAAATAAGCATCTGATGAGCGATAATTTATCTCTTTTTCGGTCTCATCCAGACTATTTTACGAAAAAGGAACTGAGAGAGTTCTCTTTTAAGTGTTTTTCCAAACTCTATAATCTTGAAAAACCTTCGAGTTTTCTATCTCTGGACTCGTTAAACAAACATTGACAGATTCGTGATGGGACCGAACCACTCCTTCTTAGGGTTCGTTAAACATACTATGAGGGACTTGTCCGAAGGATGAGCTTATATCAAAAAGAATATGTTATCCTCCTCAAGCTTGCGTAAAAATAAAGAGGTACTTGCCAGAAATGGTGGGGGAAAATTTGGGAAAGGGATATGTTTCATTTTTGTATTGATTGGCAGTAAGTGTCACTCTTGAACATGACACCCCCTATTCATCATTTGAAGCCGGTTTGGGAAATCCATTTGTCTCTCATTCGATTTGATACAAGGTCATTCCCTGTGTCGTCTTTGAGTCAATTCTTCCAAATCATTGGTCGTGTCCTTCATATATTCAAGAGAAGTCCATTTGAAACCTATATTGAGTCGGCCATCTGCAGTTATCCATTCTTTCCGTGTCGGCCTTTCCCTGTGTCCGGTCCAATTTGCAAAATGCTCTGTTTCACCTTCAAACTCTGTTACTCATTTCGTGTCATTGATGGGGGATACATCAAGGCCCTCCTATGACGAGTTTTGTTCCATCAACTTCAACTCATTATACGGAATCAAGACTTAGAAATCATTTGGTACCTTGAAACTTGCATGCCTTAATGGCAGGTTTCCTCGCTTTCGACAGTGGGTTTACATCATTGACCCCTAATTGAAAGATTCCATCGGATGTTCAACATCAAATCATTTATTCACACTCGATGGATTGTACTGTGGTACCTTGGGAGTCATTGACATCAATGGTGATTTCCCTCGCACTTGTTAACGGTTTTATCATTGACCGGTAATCAAGTGGTTTCTACCATGTTCAACTTCAACACATGTAATCACATGGTTAGATTCGTACTTTGGGCGACGAGATTGAAGACCCTGGATACTATATTTGTGATCTAGGTTGCGATGGAGTATGTATAATTTGTGACACATAGATCCACTGTGTATGTTTCGTGGCTATGTCATCTTGATTTGAAATTTCTCGCATAGATCCATAGTGTATTCCGATGGCTATGCTATATTTTGACGGCATGGATCCACAGTGTATGATTGGTGGCCATGAACCATGTCTATAATGTCATCAGTCTGTGATCTGAGTATGGGAATGCCTACCTCAGAGTTGGTATATATGATATTCTGCAGATGCTTGGGTGTTCGCAGGTTTCCTATTAGATGTGCTCCTGGTTCTCGACACACACATGCAGCTTACAAAGTCTATCGGTTGTCACTGGTTCCAACCTCATACTTTGGGGGGAATTCTGTTACCCATGATTTTGGTCATCATGATGATATATTGATGATGGTGTACTCAGGCTCTTCATTGGAATTTTCTCTTGAGAAGGTTACCTTCATCGCTTTCCAAAAATCACAGTTTTGAGGAATGTTCACAGTCTGCTAGTATATTTGCCTATGAGAATGTATGATTCTCGCAGGCTGCCTTAAGCCAGGGTGCGAGAAGTTCGCACTATGTTGAACTGCTAGGGTGTGAACTCTTTCTAAATAAGGGAAAAAGATGAATTCTTGAAGCTTCTAGAAGGGAATCTTCTAGAAGGGTGAGATGGCATTCGAATGATTATCCTAGTACTGGATTCCCTGATATTTTGGGATCATTCTTATCTAAGTAACTAATTCATTCTCTCCTATATATTGAGAGAATTCTCATGGAAAAAGTTAGAAGCAAACAAGGTCAAACAAGACATTGGAGAATTGGTGAAAGACTGTGTGAAGGATTGATGGTACAACAACTAGGAAACTCCAGCAAGTTTATCAAAGGTGGTTGATCTTCTTCATGCAAGTGAGCAAGTGTGTGTGTCAGAGCCAAGGGTCATCAAAAGGAATTTTTCAACATCAAGGCTCAGGTTGTAATCTTTGCTTTCCATCAATATGATACAGTAATATGTCCCTTTCCCATAAAGCTAGTTCCACTTTATTGTATAACTCCTTGATCATATACATAGATTAACTGTTGAATAGATTGTGATTTCTTCACTCTGGTTGGCTTGTGTTGTCTTGGTCTTGGCGGCATGAGAGCACTGGAGTGAAGCAGGAGAAACAAATACTATAGGAAGAGATTATAAGGTATGTAACTTGTTCTTGCCTCCTAGTTCATTCGATAGTCAAATCTAGGGAAAGAGTATTATTCTATCTTGCTTTGTTCTATATCCAAGTGGATCTAGGGAGATCGGTTTGTGTCCGCACTTACGGATTTATCTAATAACATCGAGGAAGGGTTACAGACTGTAGACTTAACGTAGGGAATAGTGTAACGAATTCCGACCTATACATCATGATATTAAGATCTTATGACGTCATGATTAGTATGGATTGGTAGCAATCGCATGATGTGATACTCAACGATAAGATGAAGCGGTTGAGTTTGACTGACGATGAGGGACAAAGAAGTGTGATTGTAGGAAGAAATCAGGGAGTATCCCTGAGGTTCATTTCTTCCCTACAACTACAAGAGAGCATGCGCAAGGATGCAAGTTATATGCATACTTAGTGTTGAATGTCAAGGGTGTGGCATAAGGATTAGAAACCTTCTGGTAGTACGAGAGTTTTCAAACGTGATTCCTAGAAGAATTACCAGGTGTGCCGCCTGAAGCCAAGATGGAATTTACCATCAACCTAAAACCTGGAACTAAACCGATGGAAGGAAGGCCTTATTGGATGTCGACCCCTAAGTTATAGAGGTTGAAAATGCAATTGAAGGAGTTGTTGGACCTAGGACTTATACGTCCAAGCGTATCGCCTTGGGGTGCTCCTGTTATTTCCATACAAAAGAAGGATGGGTCATGGAGACTCTGCTTGAATACCATTGAGTATTCCTTGACAACATATTGATATATTCTTGGATGATGGAAGAACATGATGAGCATTTGCGCTCGGTACTACAATTTTTATGAGAGAACAATTTTTTTAGGAAACTATCGAAATGATCTTTTTATCAATCGAAGATTCATTACTTAGGGAATGTCATCTTTGGAGAAGGTATCGTTGTAGATCCAGTGAAGGTAGAGGATATTATGGAATTTCCCGTGCCGACGAACATACCAGAAGTACGTAGATTCAGGGATTAGCGGGATATTATCGAAGCTTTGTCGAGGGTTTTTTAAAGATAACAAATCTGATTATGGAATTGCAGAAGAAGAACAAGAAGTTTGTATAGAAAAAGAAATGCGTAGAAGCATTTCGATGACTCAATGAGTTGTTGATGAAAGAACCGATAATAAAATTCCCTGACATGGATGAGGACCTCTTGGTATGCATAGACACATCCAAGGAAGGCTTAGGCAGAGTATTGATGCAAGATGGTCAAGTGTTGGCTTACATCTCAAGAAATTTAAGAAAGCATGAGGAGAACTATGTGACGCACGACATGGAGTTATCAACCTTTGTGTATTCCCTGATAATGTCGAGAAACTACCTGATTGGATGAAATTTAAAACTACAAATGGACCACTATGGTTTACAGCCCATTTTTATGCAAAGCGACTTGAACGTGCGACAAGGGAATTGGTCGGAACATCTTAGCGAGTACGATTTCAAGACTACCTACATAAAAGGATCAGTGAACATAGTGGTTGATTCGTTGAGTTAGATACCACACATATTTTGGATGATACCTCTTCAGATGAATCTACGTGAAACGATTCTAACTACAAAGCGTTGATGATTGGTATAAGAGATTAAGGAAATTATCATACAAGACACCAGGTTAGTACCAAAATTTGAGGGATTTATTCTGGAAAATGACGTTTTAATGAGGTATAATAACCAAATTTACATTTCGCCTAATGATGGGTTGAGAATATTGAATCTTAAATGAATCTCATAGAGAAATGTCCATGGCTCCTCCCAAAATCACGAGGATGAGGGCATACTTTTAACCCTTGTTCTTTTTGAAAGGATGAAGGTGGACATAGTCAACTACATGGCGAGATGTCTAGAATGTCAACAAGTGAAGGCTGAATATAGACATCCGACAGGGTTGCTACGTCCACATGATTTTCCATAATCAAATTGGGAGGTTATTTTGATGGACTTTATTGTGGGATTGTTATTGATGAAATGAAGGCATAACTCAATATTCGTGGTAGTTGACACTATGACGAAGAGTGGAAATTTTATCCATGTGCATATGATGTATCAGGATCCGAACATTGCTAGAGTTTTTATCAGCAAGATAGTGAGATTGCATGGCATGCCTAACAGGATCATATTTGATCGAGGATCGGTGTTTACAGGACAATTGGGACTAGTTTCCAGGAGGCCTTGGGAACCCAACTTAACTTTAGTACCGCATATTACCCGAAGATAGACAAATAGACAGAATGAAAAAACCAAGTCTTGAAGGATATGTTACTTATTTACGTGATGAACCAACAAAAGCATTGGGAGGAGTTCTTGCCACTGGTAGAGTTGGCATGCAACAAAAGCTATAAAATCACCATTAAGATGGCGTCGTTTGATTTTCCTTATGGGAGACTATGTCAGATGCCTTTGAGTTGGGATCAGCTTGAGGATAGAGTCCTGGTAGGACTAGAAGTGATCCAAGAATAGAAGGGAAAAGGAAAATGTTAAGACAAAGAATTAAATAAGCGCAAGATCGGTAGAAGAGTTATGCCAATGTGCATCGTGTTGACCATAGATTATGAAGTTGGTGATCGATTCTCCTTGCAGGTGAAACCACACAAGAGTTCGATCAAGTTTTGGATGGGTGCTAAACTCTCTCCTAGGTTCGTGGGACCTTTCGAGGTTGTGGAAAAGAAGGGGCTCGTGGCCTATCGACTAGCCTTTCCTGATTCTTTGAGGTCTATGAACGATGTTTTTTTTCACATATTTGTTTGATTCATTATGTTAGTAATCCTACGCATGTGATTGAATTGAGTTATTTTTGGGTGTCAGATGAGCGTGTGCTCACGGTGGAGCTAATATGCATTCTATACCATCATAGTCGATAGCTACAACGTCGAACATTTGATCAAATCAAGGTCCAGTGGGACAATTATAGTCCTCACTCGGCTACCTGGGAGGACGCATATAATATGAGTCAACAATTTCCATTTTTGTTTGATAGCTAGACATTTAGATATTGTCAGATCCTATATATTTCTGCACTTGTTTGATAGCAAGTTTAAAACAAGGGGTGGTGTATGTAACATCCCTCTCTTGTGAGCACATGATGTGACTTATTCCTTGAGGAAACTTGTGTGCATGCAATCTGATTCATTATATGATTGTATTCTTCGCTTATGGATTAAGATGATGAGATTGTAGATTATGATGTTATGTTATGTTATTTATGTATAGAGAAATGTTATTGACTGCTTTCTCCTGAGTGTGAAAGACTGTAGACATATTGAGGATTTCGATGACATCGATGGAACTCCTTGGACTCTGGATTGAGTTAGGGAGTTGATTGTATATGGTTTGAATATTTCTTTTATTTCATATGTGACATATGATTGGGTATATTATGACGTTGTTTATGGATCGTTGACATGTTTTTTTGATGTATGAAGGTTGACGATTTCTTGCTAATAAGACTCACATTAGGAGTAAATGGGCCATGCACGAAAACCAAAGATATTGAGGGAGAGGTGTGGAAACAACACTGCCATAGCCTACTATCACTCTCACCGTGGCTCGAACTGTAGGTTAACGATTATCTAGTTCGAGAGATCTGCGATGTCGCGAGGGAAAACTAAGACAGTCGCTCATGAAGATTCTAAGGGGAATGCAATAAGGTAAGTTCCTTATTTCTTAGAGTCCCTTAGTCTCCCACAAGTTCACCTGACAAAGTATTGACACCAAGGGTTGGACGTTTACCAAAATCAGTCAAAAGGAGAGTGGCACCCTTGGAGCACGTAGTGCATCTTGAAGGGAACGTCGTATAAATGAAACATGAATGAAGGTGAGTGGCACCCTTGGAGCACGTAGTGCATCTTGAAGGGAACATCACGATTTTTAACACTGGTGAGTCAATGAACATAGGCACCTAGAAAAAAATATCTTATGTTGACATGGTCAGCCTTAAAATAAATGTCGTATGAGTAAAGTTTAATAATTATAAAATTCCCCTTAATTTTTTTTTTGCTAAGCCTAGTTGAATTTAGAGCATCAGTTTAATTGGGGTATAAGGACTAAAACTGATTAATCAATTGATACAGGGGGATGAAGAAAAAACAATTTAAAATTTAATTGAGAAAGAACTTATCAAAAAAAATTTGTTGGTTATGTGCAAACTTGCTAATTTAAAAATTAGACAAAAATGAGAAAATTAAATGCAAAAGCAATGTGGAACATAGAAGTGAATCTAGTCTAGAGAACTTTCCAAATTAGAACTCAACTAATCTTTAAGAAAAAAGTCAATAATTAAGGGAATGTGAGGGAATAAAGGGACATTGAAGAGCGTTTTTAGGAACACTTTAAGGTGGGTGAGGGAAATTGACAAATTAATTTAATTAATTAAATGAAATTGTTGTGCAACTAAGGGATGGGGATCGAGTGCAAGTGTACAGGGGAGAATGTCTCCTAATTAACTTTTATAAAATGAATTTAATGTGGAAGTGGAAATGTTACTAAGAATAACTCTATAAAATAAATGGAAGAGAAGGAGTATGTATCATGACTAGTATACATAAGGTTATGCTACCATATTTTTCTTGATAGATTTTTCTTGTGGGAGTTGGGATACCCATCTCGAAAAGGGAGTGGTAGCTCGACCTTGCAAGGTGAGCTGGGAGATATAATTTATGGTTGTGTGTGTGCATGGCCCCTTTGCATCTCAGGGGGCTAAGGGGGAAGAAGAGTACCCCTAGCATTGGCTAGGAGGTACCGGTGAAGTATCCACAGTTAGCAAGCAGGGAGATGGATGGAGCGCAAGCACGGGAGAACACCTTTGACTTCTTTGTCGTCTTCGGTTAGAGTAAGCTTATTTGAACATTGTAAGTGTTAAGATTTGAAGTATATTAGAGTTTTTTTGATAATTAATGTAAAGGTGATAAATTTTGATTCGGATGGACCTAAAAATTGATGGCATTATGAAATTTGGAAGTGGAATTGGTATTCACTGCCATTACATTTCCCTTTTGGGCAATCAGAGTCCCTTTTCATGTTGCCACCTACCCGTCCCACCCATCCTTAATTTCTTCATGCTAGGTTTTTTCTGTATTTCTAGAAAATTGTTCTTAATTAGTTGTTTCACTGTTAGTCAAGGTCCCTACTTACTGAAATGAAATTATTGTAATCTTCCATTGTAAGTCATGATTGTGGTTCAACATTTTACCGCATTAATTATCACAGCTGAGGAAGTGAATATCTTTCGTGGTGAGATGAGGAGGATGTAAGATTTTTACCTCAATTTTCATATGAGTATGTGCCCATCATACCCTTGATAATAAGTGGTGCTGACCTCAACCCTCAGGCTAATATCTGTTCAGGATCGTTCTAAATTCTCCTTAAGCCAAAGTGCCTTCTTTGGCTTCCTGCTGAAACCTTTAAAAAATTTGATCCACGGGTCCTTGTGAAAACTCGCCTTCAGCAACTAACACCAAGAGTGAGCCTTACACTTCCATACGACCATGACATGGTCCCTGCACAAGCTCCTTTTGCAACTCACATGTTCACGGGTTGAAGACCCTCGACTTTTTCTTCACCCAACGCCAATACCCGAGATGCGATGGGTAATGCTCCTCCTTGTTAGCGCCCTCCACGCGTAACCACCGACTAGGGCTAAGCACTAGTCTCACTCACAACTCGCGAGTTGGAAGGTTGAACCTCCGAGCCCTTCTTTTACGAAACTCCAAGATGCAAAAGTCAGAGAAGGTTTAACTCCTTCAGCGATTCTCGGAACTTGCAACTTCGTGACTTGAGTTGTTGAGCCTTTGTGCTCCTTTCTTATGAGAACTCAAAGCACGAGAAGTCAAAAGGGTGTTGACTCCTTCCCAAGTGACGAGTTTCCACTTGTCAACCATGCGTTCCCCACTTGATGGATGCACCATGTGCTCACCTGAGACCTCGACCCTTAGCTCTTCGTGACTCCCGCAGTCGAAACTGATTCCTCCCAACCTCTGAAACCCCGATACGTGATATAGCAAAGAGGTTATGATCCAATGGTTGTTCCTACTTGTTCAGATCCAACGGTTGCCCTACTTCTCGCTATACGGGAATTCACACAATCAAAGGATTTGGTCTATCCTCCGAACTCATAATATGTGATACCCCACAAAGATTCAGATCTGACGGTTCTCCCGTGGCTTGGATCCAACGGTCTAGATCTCTTCCTCTGCTTCTCACAACTCGGGACTTCGTGACTCCAAGAGTTTGGTCTTCCACCTCCAAAATCATGAACCCTGAGTTTGCGAAATGATTTGGTGGCCCAAACTAACCATGATCGATGGTCTTCGTTGATCCTTGACACCAACATAATGGGTTCGTCCAACCCTTATCCACCCTGCAACTCCTTTGGATCCTGCGGTCCTCGCAACTTCGCGTGTTCTCCACGAAGAATTTCGACTGTTCAATTTCTTCCTCAAGAATATCTGTGAAACGAACCAGTGTTCTTCCCTCGAAACTTAACCTTCTGCACAATGATTTTTCTTCCTCATCTCCCTTTGAACACTTAAAAGGTGTTGATCCTCCTGAGCTTTAACTTGTAAACTCGAGTCTCTAAAAGGACTCATGCACACACTCCTTGAGGCAATCTTTCAAATATTCCTAGGTATTTGGTCTTTCGACTCTGTGCACTTTTTGCAATAGCATTCCTTCAACCTTTCAAACTTAGTTGATAATTTCAAAGGCCTCGACTAGCCTGTGCACACCTTTCACGGTTTCTATGCTTCACCCGCACATCTGCTGGAATGAGAACAACAGTATCCCTCCTGAGCTTTCTGAGATAAAACTCAGAACCCTTGTCAATGCACACCTTGCATACATTTCATTGCACTCCTTGCAGGAACTCTCTTAGGATGAGAAACAATTGAAACTCATTCTCCTTCTCTCTCAGACTTCATACATTCAACATGAAATCATACATTCAACACAACATAACATCATAACAAATGCATAAGAGAGAGAATAAAACAACTATAAGAATACCACTTAGCATATGTAAACAGTAAGCATCATAACACCATGAAATCTAAGTCAAAGCTTCATATATTAACTCAAATACTCTTGTACATGGGTTCTTCTCTACATCTATCTGCTACAGCTCAACAGCTGGTGAAATCTCTCTTCTTCTATTCTAATTATACAACAACAATTACCATGATACAAAGGCAAGGGTGTCTATATCTATTCTCCCTCCTATGCTCTAACTGTCTAATCTATGAATTCAAATCTACCTACTTTCATTAACTAGGATTAAATTCCTTTTACATTGACAAATGAGAGAAAGCTGCTCAAGATCTGTTTACAACATGCAAGTACGTTTCCCTTAACTACTACATTAACATTTGTTCATTAATTTTTCAAAAACATTTCAAAATGTGAAAAATGTGTGTTGCGCTCCTCCAACTGTCTTCTGCCTTCATGCTCGCTTGGCTAGCTGCTTACGATGCTCCTGGATCAATAAGGAATCCTCACCTCTGCGATCCCGCAAGAAGACTCTTACCTTGCGACCTTACCAGGAGTATTCATGGCATTTTGGTTATTTACACTTGTGCTTTTATTAGCACAAACTACATATTTCGTAAGCCTCCCTCTTCGAAATGGCAAGGATGATCACTCTTCGATCTCAGTGAGTGCATTCTGTGTGTTACCTCAAACTTAAAACCTGCTCTACATGTTGGTGAAACCCACACCTTTTAATTTATGTTTTATCTTTTTAGATTAAATTTCTTCTTGAACTCTAAGAGGCACACGGTTAAGAATCTTTTTCCCTCGATACTTTGAGAATACCATTGTGTTATGTGTGTCAGCATTACCCATGCTTGAAAGCAATGCCTTCTAGAACCTTCATTCTTCCTGAGAGGATGGTTCCATCTATAGGAAGATTCTTGTAGCGAGTCACACTCCATCATTCCTATATTTCTCCAGAAGGATTGCCTCCTTCAATTCTTCCCATCCCAACTAAGTCATTGCCTCAGTACCATCGAGTCTCCCTGGGCGGGCTCCCTTTGTTAAGCTAGATTTTATATGGAACTAGTTGCCAAGGGAAAATGGTTTGAACTGAGTTCTCTCCTCTTTCATTGAGACTCCTTAACCTCTCTCTCGTTGAATTAATCTACACAGAATTTTTAAAACCCTACCCAGATTCCTGAATTCTCCCTAGCATTGTGTGAATTTCATTGAAAGAGATACCATCCATGTGAAGGGGTCACGCGACAGCTATGTCCTTCATGCAGTTACCACCTACCTCCTGTGCACACAATTTATGATACCTCTAATACGCGATTGTTTTTCGTTTTACCTTGGAATAACGTTGAGTTGGTGGACTTCAGTAATCGATTAATTATTGGTCTTAGGGAAAGAAAGATGTTTGCCTTAGTGCCCTGAAAACACATAAGAAGATTACCTTGCACCTTGGTTTATGATGTGATTAAATAATTATATTATTTGTCCACATTGAATAATGATGATGTATGTTGCCCCGGATGGGGTGACACGCGACATAGAGGAGGTGACACTCGGATTCGCACTCATCTCTGGTTTAATGGCTGATGGCCGCCACCCACACATCCGCATTAACGATGGTGGACGACCATAGCAGAGGACAGGCGACGGAGGGACTCCTCCCTCGCGCAACCATTAACCCCCCCTGCGCACACAGATTAATTGCGGATATGGAAGGATGGAGGCTTCGACAGTTTGATTATGGTTTTTCTTTTGAGCCCGAGCAGCGAGGGAAGGCTCCTGGCGCGGCTATGCCATGGTTATTTACCGACTTCTCTCTGCACTCTGAGAAGATTTTCCAGAGATGGGGGTTTCTCTGTCTCTCCCAGCACCTGCAACCGCTCTCGACCTGGTTTTTTTCTAATTCAGCTCTGCACTTGATTGGCATTTGCTTGGGTACAATGGTCAGGAAGCGAGGATAGCCTCGACGGTGTTCATCTTGGGACGCACACAAAGAGAAGCGGCGAAGGAAGGAGGAACTTGAACGTGCTCTGGCTTTGGCATCTTCCATTCTCAGGAAGAAGGCTCGGGTTGAGAGGAGGGAATTGCTCGACACCATCGCTGAACAGGGAGCTGGCTACAGTAGGGCAGAGAAGGAGGCCGAGACCGCGGTTCTGTTTCCAATTTGCGTCGTGGAGGAGGAACTGTCGATTGGGGACTTTCCGTGCGACGAGAAGCCCAGTGACTTGGAGACGATCAGTAGGTAGGGCACCAAGAGCATCCCAACTAGGGAAGATGACCTCCCTGGCTACATGGTTGAAGAAATCCCATGGACGGGTGACCTGCAAGCTACAGGTGCCGAGAATATTGTGAACGCAGAGACGGAAGTGGTGCAGAGGAAGCTTGTGGGTGGCATTGGCGAGGCTGTGGAACTGGAGACTACTCCTCCTAGTGGCTTGGGTGGCGGAACGCATGGTCCTCTCCTGAGTGACGAGCACCTGGCCTTGGTGTTCGAGCTCCGTGGCCACATGTCAGACTTGGAACACAGGGCCCTTCTCATGGGCCAACGCATGGATCTGCTCCTCGATGCGTTTTCCAGGGCTCCATCTCAACGTAAGTGACCATTGTGCGCGCAGACTTTTTCCATTTCGGCAGGGACCACTTGGCAAACTGGAGGATGCGACACATCACCGGATGCCTAGGCTCTTCTATTTTCCAGGTTTTTAGTTTTACTGTGTAATTGTTTTAGGTTTATCTGGACCATTGGCATCTGTCCTGGTTTCCTTCGAGCAAGACAGATGTCTCTTTTCTTAAGATATTACTGTATAACTGCTATTTGCCTCCCACTTATGCTGGTTTCCAGATACCAGCAGCATTTTTGGTGACTGTAGCCATGACTTTGTTTATTTTGTCAAAGTTTTGAACTAATTAATATAGCAGGTACTACTCCTTTTTTATTTAAAAAAAAAATAATGATGATGTATGTTTACTTAGGTGATTAAGATTAATCCATGCATTGAATGATGTGGATGATGTTTAATTTGATAAATAGATCACGCATGCATCTTGAAATAATGATGAGTTATTGTTGAATTCAGTAATTGATAATCACACTCCTTGAAGTAAAGTAAATGTTGATCTTGCGCCCTGAATTTAAAACAAACTTGATTAATTTGCGCATGAATAATACAATGTATGGATGGTGATGCAATTATTTTACTCTTGTGCAATGATTCTTTATTGATTGAGGAATGATAAAGTTTTTTTTTCTTGCACCCTTAGAATGATGTGGTTACTTGATTGAATTATTAATTAATTTCCTTTGCGCCTTGGATTTATTATGTTCTATGATGTGTTATGTGAATGATTACATGTGCGCCATGCTTAATTGTGAATTGGGATTGATGGATTGCTAATTTGATTATCATTGTTATTGTTGATTCACTAGTGCTTGGGATTGATTTTGTTAGTGGGATGTAGACACCTCCTTGTTCCTTAGAACAATCTCCATCCTTGAGACCTTAAATGGTTAAAATCAATTGGAACCTGGGCTTGAGCATTGTTTTTGTATCTTGGAGGTCCTAACCTTGCAGGGTAGGTTGGGAGGGTAGTATATTATGTGATTCTTGTGATTATCCTTATGATCCTTAAGATTCGTTATGTTATCTTATGTTTACTTAGTGTTATATGATGATGGTCCTTATGTGAAGCATTGAATGTTTAAGATTTTATTTTTATGCCTCGATATTTATTTGTAGAATGCAATGATGTGGCTAATGTCAATTATTGTATAAATACATCGATAAGTGTGTAGTGGTTCATGATGATGATGTGTCTGCATTGTGTCGTAATTGATGGTTAATGCATTGATATCGTTTCGTTAATATATGTGAAATATTGTCGATGATGTTGTTATTTATTTGATGTTTTAATTACCTAAGGCAACAATAAAAAGAAAAACATTGCATGCCAAAAACTTTATTGCTTCATTATTACACCCCATTTTTTAGTGCCTAATGGTCATTTATTCCCCTTACCATAGATGGTGGATCTCGTTTTTAATTCATGCATATTGAAACATTATTTTTCCTATGTACATTATCATTTTTGTGGACATTGGAATTACACAATGTTAATTTCATATGATTATCACACTTGGTTGCTTATTCCATTTGAATAGGATATATATATTTCTAATTTCTTATATCAATTGACCAAGATGTATATGTTTTAATCAATTTATGAGTCGCTTGTTACCATGCTTAATGGAATTCTATTTGATATCATTTATGTGTTAGCTATGGACCAGATGATGAAATATGATGTTCTTTTGTGGAACTAACAAGTATATTGAGAAATGACGAGTACCCATTTGTGATCCTAGGACCCACACTAACCTAGTTTAGATGTTGAGAGAAAGTTGGATTGAATATTGATAATCTGGTAGAAATCACACCTGGGAAAATGATTTCTACTCAATGAGAATAGTTATCCTAGAAGATAGTATCTTGTGAGACTTGGGAAGGTAAATATTGATCTAAAACATTTGAAATATGGTCCCTAATTTGATTTATGGTTTAAGGCCCAAGGGAGATGAGTTTAACATAATAGATACCTATCATATAACCTAAACATTCTTAAATGTGGGCCTAATTTTTCCCTAAGCCTATTTAGGTTCACTAATTACTCTTGGTAAACGGGTTGGAAAGAGTGAGAGTGAGAGGGGAGATTCTAGAAGAAACGAAAATATTTCCATTAAGAGTCTCATCATTGTGCTATTGATTGTCTTTATAGCTTGGGAAAAGGGGAACTATTACCAGTATGTGTTGGTATTTAGACTAGTTTAAGGACTTCTCAAGGATTGTTTGAGTGGGAAAGAGGAGATAGGGTGTGTACCTAGCCTGAGAGAGGTACTAAATCCCAACATGGATCCTTACACTTATTTGGAAGGATTGTCTCACTTCTAGAGGTACTTTTGGATTAAAAGTAAGAGTGGTAGGGTTCTTGCACATTGGAACCTTGAAAGGAATGGTGGTGTTGTAAACCAATGGCCTCTGAACCACATATTAATTGTTTTTTTATGTTGGATTGGATGAACTATTGGTGACATTTTTTTGGTAGATTTTGTTGATTAGAAGAATACTTTGGGAGTGAAAACCTTGTATTCACATTGACGTTAAGCCTTTATTTGGGGGGAAGACCCGTTACTAGGTGTTGCATTGGTTGGAGGAAATTTTACCCTTGGTCATGTTTCCCCCACATTTATATTTTCTTCGTTGAAGCACTAGTTTCCACTAGCTATCGATCTTCTTCAAGGTGACAAAATTTAAGTATGTGAAGTAATTCAACAACTAAAAGTTGGTCTTTATTAGAGATAAAAAAAATTATTTGATTCTTGAATTATGTTTATGGAATGGAAGGGATATTTTCACCAAGCAACAACCCTCCCAACTAGCTTATGTTGGGTTGGGTTGTTATAAAGTGGTATCAAATACATTAGGTTTATGGAACTAGGTACCTTCAGGAAGTAGGTTCATTATTGATTGTTAACCTCCATTATGAGGGAAAACTTAGAATCCCTAAGCATCTACACTCAAGAGGGTGGTTGTTGTTGTTGTTCTTCTTCTTCTTCTTCTTCTTCTTGTTGTTGTTGTTGTTGTTTTTT